>JAOTAZ010000005.1:33336397-33348537 GCA_025629785.1 Erythroxylum oxycarpum
TTCACAACAAATTTCATTTAGGCCTAAATACCGGGAAATATCATGAATGCATGTACAGTTATTTTTCATGTGCAAAAGTCAACTGTTCACAATTAAGAATATGCATGAAAATGTTTAATCAATCCTAATCACTCTCACTCATTTCTAAATTACTATTCTACCCTACCCGTCGGGGGTGGGATGTTACATTTTTCATCAGTAAATATTCTGACAAAAATTGGTTTCCGTCGGTATTTTTCTGACGGCTAAGAGATTCCGTCGAAAAATTTACCGACAACCAATTTCACGATGCATTTATCCGTTAGTGAATACCGTTGCTAAATTGAATTATCGACGGTTTTTTTACACTTTCCATCGGTAATTTCCGTCAGTAAGCCACCTTTTCTTGTAGTGAAATAACTCAAACTTTGCCATTTTTTTGATGACTTATTTTAAGTCTTAGTCTATATTTTATAAAGAATACGATTAAATTTGGAATTATGTTTGAAGAAAAAGAAAAGCTTTCAATATTGTAATTGAGGATTAAACTTAATTTTTTTAATCTTAAAGAAAGTGAAATGGCTCATTTCATACTCATGCCTAAGATGTTAAAAGAAGCATTAAGAATTGATAATGGTGCAAGAAAAAGATGCAACTAGTTAGGTACGTGGTCCAATTGAAAACGCAAGAATTAACTTTTTTCACTGATTTATCCATTTCTATAACAACTAAAGAAATAATTCTCTATCAAACCATCAACTCTTCAAAAATAAGAAGTGATGTTTGGAAACATTTTTAAAAGGCTAAAACAAGTAAGGAAGTTGACAATATGAAGTGTAAATACTATTATCATATGTTTACTACAAGTTTAAAAGGTAGAATCTCACATTTGAAAAAACATATTGATGCATGCAATTAAAGAAGAATGATACTAGGAGGTCAAATATTTTTTATACCTAATTTATTAAAAAAAACAAAAATGAAATGATTGTTATAATCTTTAATCTCAAAAGACTTAAGCATTCGCTTGAGAAGGCAATCATCAACTATAAATATTCATTATCAATTATGGATCATATAGACTTCAGGTTGTTTATTACATCACTTCAGCCAAATTTTAAGATGTCTACTCGAAGGTCTTTTAATAAGCTGCAATGAAGCTGAGGTAAAGGTGTGGTAGGGATAATTAAAAATGGTAATAACGTTAAAGGAAATTCACATAAACAAGATTGAATAAAACTTGGTTCTTCATAACATAGGTCCTTCAAACAATAAGTTCATTAGTAAAACACTAATTCTTCTCACTCTCCAACAAATATCATAAATTTTCTCTTTTTATTATGTTTTTCATATGCTCGCAATAAATCATTTTCAACTTTTGAACTTCTTCGAGTAACTTTGAGAAGAAGATAAAATTATACAAATAAAGCATTCTAGAAGAAACAAATTTTTTCTCTTTTTATTATGTTTTCAATATGCTCGCAATAAATCATGTTCAACTTTTGAACTTCTTCGAGTAACTTTGAGAAGAAGATAAAATTATTCAAATAAAGCACTCTAGAAGAAACAAATTTTAAGATCATTATATACCAACAATCATAAAAATATCAGAACTTTTCTTCTCAATATAACCCAAGTTTCAAGCATACAAGTAAATGCAAACTCCTTCAGGATTCAAAAATAATTAAAGGTATTCAAG
This sequence comes from Erythroxylum oxycarpum, assembly GCA_025629785.1. NCBI lineage: Eukaryota > Viridiplantae > Streptophyta > Magnoliopsida > Malpighiales > Erythroxylaceae > Erythroxylum > Erythroxylum oxycarpum. The sequence continues at coordinate 33,338,076 of JAOTAZ010000005.1, forward strand.
AAAAATAAGGTAAAGGCTATCAATATGGTTATAATCAATTAAGAAAAAGGTTAAGTTTGAAAAGTAGTTACTTATAAAGGACAAAAATAGGTTGGATAATAATTAAAGAAAATAGGCTAAAACAACGGGTTAAATATAAGTGCTTTTATCATTTTAATGCCTCTAATTTAAAAAAGGTGGTCTCAATATGAATAATAAAAGTAGGTTTTAGAATTATCCGACTATACATGGTAACACACACTAAAGAATAAAATAGTATAAAATAACGACATATTTGCTCTTAACCTCAAAAGCTCACAAATAAGCTTAATTTGTGTAAGTAATATGCAATTTTCATTCGAATTAACTATCTCAATGATTACTAAAAACAAGGCTTATAAAAGCAATTTTATTCTAACTTTTCAACATTTTGCATCCTAATTTAATTCAATAATCAATAATAACTTCAAATGTTTCGAATAAATTTTAAATAAATTGAGATGTCAGTTAATAAGTATGAATAATAAAGATTCTAACAAGCTTAAGAAATTTGAGGGAAATTCTCAAAATTTTTATTGACCTCTTTCCTACACTTAAAATTACAACAGGAGCACAAAAATCAAAGTAAATACAAAACATGAGAATGTTATATTTTAGTACTTCCCTTAAAACTAAAAATTACACATTTTGAATTCAATGAAAAGTTTATCCAGTATTATGTATATCCATCCTTGCAAAATAAAAACAAAAGGGGATAAATAGATAAAAAAATAACAAAATAAAATCAAAATCAAACTAGCATGATAATAATAAATTTTAAATAAAATAAAATAGTAGAAAAATAAAAATAAGATAAATATAGAAAAAGTAAAAGAAATAAAAGAAAAAACCTAATAGAACATCTAGATTACCTCTGTAGTTGTCAATCTATTAGTGAATCTAGTATGTTGGTTACTGGGGCAATCCTCAGGTCTTTGAGCATAATATTGCTATGGAGCTGAAGATGATGCAGTCGCTCTAAAAGGTAGGGGTGGTATAGACATCCCGAGGTATCTTACCATCTGTAATATAACATTTTATATCCATTTATCATGGGCCATTTGACTCTCTATCTGCTTTGTTAATGTTAACTAGTTCAGTCGAATAGTGCAGTGGACTCCGAAGATCTGCTCTATGTACTTCTCTAGTCAAGCAATCTTCAGTTGGTCCTAGTGTCTAGGTGGTGACGGCATCTCAGGTGATCCTGCACTAGCTGACAAGTCTAAATTCTTTTAATGCTCTGCCCCCGTATATGACAATGTTGAGTCTTATCTCAGTTGTTGTTATGCTATATTAGGGTGATCCTTATCTTTTCCTGAAATTGCCTGCTCATCCGAATACTTGAAGAGTTGAAGTTGGTAGGCGTCTCCTGTTAGTCCTCGTCTCCTACACATTATATGTATATTCCTCATAACATCTAATTTAAGGATGATTATGGTACCTAGTAGCCTCATATGTGATAGGCTCCTGAAGACTCTCATCCTCTTCACCAATTACGTCATATAGGACCTTATGCATATTGTCTCTATCTTCTTCTCCTACTCTGAGGCCAAAAAAATTAGGCTAAGTTGTATCAGCATCCTCTCACTCATACTTCATAGATATAATACATCTAGTTTCTCGATGACTTCAAAGCTATCACCCTGCCTACTCAAGGTATTAATCAAAAGCCTATAGGTGTACTTGAATGCGAGATGTCATAGGGTGGATACCTTAGATTTGTTAGGACATAATTATCCTCCTTACTAATGATGCCACAAAAGTGATGGGCAAACATCTTGTACAAAAAACTATCCAAAGGCTCCTGTACTCCTATGTCTCTATGAAATCCTGATTGTAGAAACCTATCATCACAGAGAAGTTTGTGTAGTTCATCTCATCATATCTCCAAGCATCATGAATTAGATTGTAGTTGGCCAGTCCCAATCGTGGCGGCCCATTTTCATGAGGAAAATGAAGCACATCTTCAGCATAAGCTCTCAATATGTGGCCTCCATAATCTCGAAGAATTGAGATTACACTTTAACACTGATCAACTCTAGAACCTTCTTACGCTCACTACGTTATGTAATTGCGAAAAATATACAATTAAAAATCAAATTAAACTAAAAATGTAATTAATAAAATAATTAAAAATTAAACTAATGACAAAATTAATAACACAGTTAACAAACACAATTAATCTAATTATGCAATTCCTAAAATTCAAATGTCAACTACAATATTTAACAATTAAACTTGTACTAAACACAATTAAAACCTAATTCATGCAAAATACTAAATTAAAATGAAATTAAACTTGGAAATACTATCCAATTACTAGAAAAAACAACAAATTAAACCTAATATATCAAATCAATCATAATTTTCTTACCTAGTGAGCAAAGTTTGCATACCTAAATCAAATTTCATCCGATTCTCATGCAATTCATCAAATTAATCCAATAATTTATATGGAAAAGAATGAAATTCAACTTATAAATGCAAATCAAGAACAAATATGCAACAATTGTGTAACCCTAGTGATTTAAGGATGAAGAACCCTAAAGTTTGTAAAAATACCTAGATTTCCAAGTATAATTCATGTAATAGGCAAGAAAAACTTACTTGGGTATTGCAAAATCACTCAAAAACATTGGGCTTCATTGAAGGAGGGAAAGGTGTAACAAGTAGGTGACCAAAGAGGAAGAGAAAAGTGGGAGAAAAGATTTATAAAAAAAAAAGTGGGAGAAAAGAAGAGGAATAGGTTTTTTTATGTGTGTCACATACTTACATGCTGGTGATGCTGTCGCCTGCAACCAAATATAAAAGATTTCACTCTCGTTAAAACAATTTAATGTAGTAGCGGTAAGCGGATATCGTTCCTACAAGGAATTTTACAATTATGGAAATTACGAATTCAAACGACACAAATAATGAAAAGGGGGTTTTGTTACTTACTGAAATAACGATGAAAATCAAAAAGGAAAATAGAAAATTGAAATAGTAATTAAGTCTGAAAAATCAATGAAAAAATACCTTGGTTTCGGTCACCGATGTTACTATGCTATTATAGATCCTCGACAAAAATTATAATTATTAACGAACATTCATTGAGGGAATTTTATATTAATTGTATTGACTAGAAACATGTATCCTAACAAACTTATTAAACAATTAACCTAGATACGATCGTAGATTAAATTAAATAATAGCATTAAGAACCAATGACAAGTGATAATCATGTACGACATGAAATCAATCAAGTGGATAATTTCTTAGAATTTTCCGACTCTAACGTAGAGGGGTTAATCCTAATTGCTACTTGTGGTTACCAAAATTGAACGTCAGATTTTGTTAACCTAGCAGTTGAATGAATTAATTCCTAGTTGCGCACCTAGAAACTAACGAATCCAATTAAAAAGATAAATCTGAAATTATCCAATGTTCATTAACAATCACGAAAAAGATTAAAACATCTCACCATAATAACATGGAACATGGATCCCTCAACCAATACAAGAAAATTTAGCTACTCATAATTAAATTGAAATCTAAAGAATCAATAATAATAATAATCTCCATAACTGATCTTTAATAAAATTAACAAAATCCCTAATTGAAATCTGCAAAAATTGAAAACAAATAAACCAGAAAATTAAATTAACTAAAAGCCCTAACTCTATGCTACTAACTACTTGGAATGCAAAAGAATTAAACCATAAAACTAATTAAAGCAAATTCGGTAGCCAAGAAAAATAAGGTGTGGTGATGCTACTGGACAATTAGAACGTGGGTTAATGAAAGACCAAGGGAATCAGGTTGCGGCAATCTTAGGAGGAGTGCACAAGACAGAGAAAAAGAAGAGATGCAATGATCTATTGAAATAAGGAGAAAATTCCAAGTGCAGCAGTCAGGAGGAGAGTGCGTCAATGCTGTGGACTAAATTGAAAACCAAGAAATCAAAAGCAAGGGAGGTGCGGCAGCCTAAGAAAGCAATGAAGGACTTATGATGATTGAATAACGCCGAAGAAAAACAAAGGGAATTGATGTGCGACAGCCTTTCTTCCAAAAACCAGAATATCCGATGATCCTCCCTTTATGCAACCCTAAACCCATATTCATACGGCAATCAAGCATTAGCTTCATCTTTGAATTAAAACTCTTCGTTATCTTGATTTGATATTGTTTAGATTAGGTGTACATCTAATTCCGGTAGGAGTCTTCTTGAAAAGAGGTTGAGAAGATCTTGGATTGTTGTGTTCTAATTGAAGACAATTTCTGGAAATTTGCAGATTTGGGATTTTGTCCTTATTTTTCCTCTTTTCGATCCTTTTTCGTCTTTTTAGTATTGACAACCACCTGTGAACATTTAACAAATAATTCCATTAATTTATGAACACAATTTTCACAAATCAATAAATATTAAGTCCAAAATATATGCATTATAATTGACTTAATATTTATCGAAAGGTATTAATCAACCCCATATATGATTAGGATCATTTTGAATAAAATACCCACCATTTACTTTTATGATACTAAAACTGATATTCTTTTAGGAAATAATTTTCTCTAATTATTACATAAAATATTATTTGATATTATTAAACAAAACATACATTTCAAAAATCCTTGTGGTTATTGGATCATAGTTAGTCAAATTAAAAATGCCTATACTCGATCTACACTAATTACATTTAAACCTTGCATAGCCTAGCATGGTATAAGGTATAAAGAAAATTTGTTCCTTCCAAAAGGAAAACATTTATTAAAAATAGAAAACATTAATAGAGAATAAGTATCAATATATAAAAACTGTCAAAGATGGACTATAATTAGTAAATCAAAAGATAAAGAAATGTTACTCTAATAATCCGTTACAATTTTGGGATAAAAATGCAAAAGAAACAAACTTAGAAATGATAGATAAATAAAAAATTATTAGAGTTACTGATATGAGATATAATTAAGAAGATCAAGAGGAATTTAGAAGAAACAACTTTTTGAACTATGGGGATTTATACACATCTCTAATACTGAGCAGATTGTTCTAAGGGGATTTTAATGGGCATATAGGGGCAGATTCAGACAGTTATATAGGAACTCATAGGGGCTTCGTATACAGCACTAGAACTAATAGTAGGGTTGATTTATTAGATATGGCCATAGCATATGAGTTAGTAATAGTAAATTCCTTCTTTAAGAAAAATGAAGCGCACTTGGTGACATTTCAGAGTAGCACTACTAAGATGCAAATTGATTATCTCCTTATCAGGACAAGTGCCAGATCATGGTGTAAGGATTGCAAGATACTCCCTGTTGCATGTCTATCAACCCAACATAAATTGTTCGTTTTGGATTTCGAAATTAACGGATGGAGGGCACAATAATTTACCAAGCCAGGAAGCAAAATTAGATAGGGAAGACTCAAAGGAGACTTGGCGGAACTTTTTACGACTCAGGTTAGGAATAATGCAACATGGGCTATGAATGGGGATGCGAATCAGTTGTGGCAGGGAGTAGCCCCCATAGTGAGAGAGACAGCCAATAGACTCCTAGGGGTATCTAAAGGACAGGGGGCCGAATGGAATCCTAGTGGTAGTCAGACGAGATCTAGGAGATGGCAAAGGCAAAAAAGGGAGCTTTTAAAGATATGTTGGCAAGTGCAACAGAGGCAGAGCAGATTATTAATAGAGTAAGGTATAAACTAGCGAAACAAAAGGCGAAGAAGACTATTACAGTGGCTAAAGGAGAAGTTTATGAGAAGATGTACAGGGATTTGCATACGGTCAAAGGAACATAAAGAATTTTTAGGATAGCGAGAGATAGGGCATGTAAGACGGCGGACTTCAACCAAGTCTGTTGTATACATGACAAAGAAGAACAAGTACTCACAGACACCCAAGCCATCAAGCGGAGGTGGAAGAGACACTTTTATAGCCTATATAACGAAGACATGACGGTCAACATAGTGTTAGGGGAACCCCCAGGTTGGGACTATGTCTAAACGGGTACTCATGGAGGATGATCAAGAGGGGAGAAATTACAAAAGTTTTGAGGGGAATGGGGAGCGGAAGGGTAGTAGGACCGGATGACATCCCCTATAGATGTATGGAAGCAAGTAGGTGCTGTAGGTATTGAGTGGTTAGCTCAGCTCTTTAATGTGGTCCTCAAGTCAGCCAAGGTGTCGGATGAATGGAGATTGAGTTGGTTGATCCCTTTGTACAAGGCCAAAGGAGACATACAACAATGCCAAACTATCGGGCCATCAAACTACTGAGTCATACTATGAAATTGTGGGAGAAGATAATTGAAAAAAGTATCTGGAGAGTTACTTCGATATCGGCCAATCAATTCAGGTTTATGTCTGGTAGGTCCACGACAGAAGCAATTCATCTGCTTCGACGACTAATAGAATGCTACAGGGAACGACAACGGGATTTGCATATAATTTTTGTAGATTTGGAGAAGGCGTATGACAAGGTTCCTAGAGAACTCATATGGTGGTATTTGGAGGCAAAGGGCATTCTTACAAAGTATATCAGAGTGATTAAGGATATTAGGAGGCGACACGGAAGCGTTCTCTATTGGTGTTGGCCTACACCAAGGCTTAACTCTAAGTCCTTTTTTGTTCACTTTAGTGTTAGATGAACTTACCAAACATATTCAAGGGGAGGTACCTTGGTGTATGTTATTTGCTGACGATATTGTCCTGGTGGATGAGACCAAGAGGGGGTCAATGCCAAGTTAGAACGTTGGAGAGAAGCATTAGAGTCGAAAGGTTTTAAAATGAGCAGGTCCAAGATGGAGTATTTAGAATGCAATTTCTCAGGTAGCTAGATGGTACACCAAGCGAAGGTAGCAATTGACACTAATGTCATACCATAGAAATCGAATTTCAAATACCTCGAATCCATCATTCAGAGAGATAGAAATATCAATGGCGATATATTACATCGTCTTAGATCTTGGTGGATCAAATGGCAGAGTGCATCAGGTATTTTATGTGATAAAAAGTTCCCCGTAAAACTCAAAGGGAGGTTCTATAAAATGGCAATTCGGGCCACCTTGCTATATAGGGTAGAATGTTGGCTGACTAATCGTAGACACACGAGACAGTTGTTGGTAGTAGAAATACGTATGCTTAGGTGGATGTGTGACATTACCATAAGAGATAGGGTACGAAATCGGGTAGTGAGAGAGAGACTACAGGTGGCAAGTATTGCAGACAAGTTAAGAGAGACAAGGCTTAGGTAGTTTAGACATGTGCGCAGGATGCTCTCTGATGCTCCAGTATAGCACGATGAGATAACAGTCCTTAGTGGATACAAGAGGAGGAGGGGAATGCCTTATAAGACCTGGAGGGAAATGATCAAGAAAGAAATGTTAAAGTTGGCCCTCACTGAGGCAGTTATTAGAAGTAGGAAAGCCTGACGTGATAGGATAATGGTAAATGACACAGTATCACATAGGAAGTTCAACCCAACGTTGGGGAAAGATTCCCGTGATGGTCGCCTAAATCGTAGGAATGTCATATCCTCAGGGCCGCTCAATGAAGACTCTTAGTGCAATTAGCGACGAAAAGAACCAGTCTTTACAAGGTATAAGATACTGACATATCGGGTTATACATCAGGTATGTCTTCGTCTTTTATTGCGACTCTATTTACTTAAATATTTGGTGTGCTAGTTTTTACTTATTCACTTATTTCTTCTGTGTCCTGTATTATTATTTTGCATGTCACGTTTGCGAGTGGGTATATCGGAAACAACCTCTTTATTATGTAGGAATAAGGCTATGTACTATCAGACCTGCCCAGACCCCACTTCAGTGTAGGATTTTAGACTGTGTGTGATGATGATGATGAACTTTTTGAACTAGGAAATCTAATGATAATATGCTAGTAAATTGTCTCATTATTCCTCAACTTTTACGAGTAGAAACCATGCAAACCTAATTAGAAATAAAGCTAGAATTGTAGTAAATTATAAAAAATTAAATGATAATATAGTATTTGATGGATACTTATTACCCCATAAAGAAACTTTAATAAACTTAACAAGAGGAAAATTAATCTTCTCTAAATTTAATTGTAAAAGTGAGTTTTGGTAGATAAAAAGGTATAAAGATAGTATTCCATATACTAGTTTCTCCACTTCACAAGGTCATTATGGATGGTTAGTAAAGCCTTTTGGTTTAAAAAATGCCCCAAAAATATTTCAAAATAAAATGGATAATATCTTTATGTATCATAATTTCATATATGTTTATATGAATGATATTTTAATAGCTAGTAATAATATTGTGCAACATATTATACAACTCCATAAATTTGTAGATTTATATGAACAACATGGTTTAACTCTCTCTCAGGAAAAAACTAAGATATAGCATATTAAAATAGAATTCCTTGGCATGGAGATAGATGGTAGGGAGTTAAACTTTAATCTTATATCCTCGAAAAATCTCACAATTTGTTGATAAGTTAATAAATTAAAAAAAACAAGTTCAAAGTTTTTTAGGAGTATTAAATTATGCTTTATATTTTATTCAAAATCTAGCCGAGATAAGAAAACGTTTTCAAATGCTTTTAATTAAAGATTAAAGATTTGTATTTTCATCTAATTTGAATGAATAGGTAAAGAAATTTAAGATTTTTGGACTACATTGCCAAAACTTTCTTTACTATCTAATGATGATAATTTAATTCTTGAAACTCATGCATCTAATCATGTATAGAGTGGAGTATTAAAAAAGATAGATTATGATGATTTTAATATGAAGATGAATGAGTCTCGTTACAAGTATACTTCAAGTACCTTTCCAGTTACTCAACAAAGATATCATATAAATGAAAAGAAATTATTAGCAACAGTAAAAATTTGACCAAAAAAAATTTCTTTTTGCCTATACAATTTTTATTAAGAACTGGTAATACTCAAGTTAAGGCTTTTATTCAAAATAATTTATCTTCTAAACCTGTATATAAAAGATATATTAAATGACAAACTTTATTAATATAATACACCTTTGATTTTGAGAATATCAAATCTAATAATAATGTTCTTGGAGATTTTTTAACTAAAGATGGTTAACGTCAAAGAAGACATATTTGACATATTGGAACAAATGTCTAAAGATATCGATACTTGTCAAGCACAAGTCAGTGATTTATTAGATATTGCTAGCCCAACTTGATACCTAAAGAAGTTACAGAGCTACTTCTTTCATTTCCACAAGCCAAGATAAAGTATTATAATTATTCAAAACAAAAACTTTATAGCCTAGTCAACAATGCTAAGATGGTTGAAGATTCATCATCTACAGGCTTTTCTTCCCCAATAAAGGAATAAACCAGTCAATAGATTAAGCCAAACAAGGTTACTCTTAATAATATTTCTCTAAGAGGTCAGTTATTTCATCATAATATAATATTTATGGAACTTTAATTAAATGAATTAGAAATGCAACTATAATTTACGTATTAATTGTTAACTAGAAACAATTAATTACCGTTTCTAATTTAACTCATTGGATGTGATATATGTCTAGATAATTAATTTGTAATTAGTTACTACAAAGAATTTTATTATTATAAATACATGTTATAAAGTTGATCCATTGATAATAAATAACCCTAAAGGGTAATATTAACTTGAAATTTTCCATAGAAAAATTTTCTCTATTGCGAACGATTAGTATACCTAAAAAGACACGGTAATTCAGGGGCTAAAGCTTTGGCAGACATTTTTCCACCTAGTTACAATGCAGTCACAAGTCTAACGATGAAAAAAATAATAAAAAATAGTGTAAATGATCGTATTTGTGCTGGCATTGGTCTCCAGTAGATTATGTAGCTTCTGCTTGAGTGCTTGGCTGAAGCTGTTTCTTGCATCTGACTTTATTTCATCGAGTAATCGACAGCTTCATCATAAGAGTAAAGAGAGAGAGCATTTCGCGAGATTAGTACAGAGAGCCAGTAACCTAGCTCGGTCTAGAAATCCCATTCCAATGCACACAGACGTCTTTAATTCTCATGTTTGGGAGGAAGAAGAACGGAGTATATTCTGATTTTCCTCTTTTCCCTCCTTAGTTTCTTTCGTTAGGAAATGGGGCACCAAAAGCTGGACAGGCTACGACTGAAAATGTGCAAATACCAACTTTGAGGTCCTTGGGTTTACTTCCTTGTCTCCGCAATTCTCCATCTTTCATGCAAAGGACGCAAGGATTCGTACGAAAAACTTGAGCGGCCTATGCTTCCAGCACCCATCTATATCTCTGTCCACAACAGTCTTCTCTTTTTTCATGAAAGTAGTAACTATACTTAATATCCCGTAGCTCTAGCTCAGCTGGATTAATTGGTTATCTATTATTAGATATAGTCAAATCATTCCTACCTACATGACTTCGTAGCTATGTTGTTTTTGGCACAGTACTAAGGACCGCCATCAGTGACTGGCAG
>JAOTAZ010000005.1:33359501-33369733 GCA_025629785.1 Erythroxylum oxycarpum
ATGCATAAAAAGTCACAAACAACATTTATTTTGAATAATTAAAATATCTTACGACACTTATTATGAATCAGAGGGAGTATTTCGTTGTCAATGTCACATGCAATTAATGTTACAATTAAGCTGCTTTGGTATAAAAGAAGTTATAGGAAACGGACATATATGTTTAATTTGTGGCCCATCCATTTAACGTTAATATTAGGGAGTTGTAAAATTGTTACAGGTCAATGCGTCTATCAATTCTAATTAATTCAATTTTCATACGCCTCTATTAATGTGGGAGTGTTCAAAACTCTAAACTTTTAATTTTTAAATATTTATAGTAAATTAATAAAAATGGAGAATACGATAAATGTAGCAGGTAGAAAGACGCACCGTTCGGCGGCTGCTTGAACAGTTAAAACCATAAGAGTTTCTTTGTCCGATTACTACAATAATTTAGTACAGCTAAGAAACAACTGAAAATACCCATTTTTAATAATACATAAGGAAGGAAGAACACCAATAACCCATTTTGTTTAGTTCATGGGAAGTTGATAACTAGGAAGCCATTTAACGCAAAGCCCTACCTATTGGTTACAAGGTTGAAAAATGTCAGTGAGACTGTGATGTGCCACTGGCAGCTGCCACATTTAAGCAATGGGTGACTTATTATTTTAATTAAATTATTTGCATTAAAATAATGATTTTACTGTTCTATTCCACTTTTAGTAAAAAAAGGTTTCAAGTGAACTGTTTTCGACTGAAATACGCTCAAGACTTATAAGCAGAGCAACCTTTCGGTGGTCAAATGTCTGTGGCCAAGAAGACGGAAATGTCCTTTACTATATACACGAGCCGGATCCGCGTGGTTGCAATGCAACTGTTGAGAGATATAGAAGAAAGAACACTCTGCTTGCTTGCTATGTGGCAATCTACCATCCAGAAGATTAGATATGAGACACATAGATTCTCAACCAAGCCAACGTTCCATCTCTCTCTCTTCCTTTTATCCGTTCCCAAGGTTTATGTTCTTTCGATGACTGTTATTAGTACCATTATTATCAATTCTCCACTTCTTTTTCCTTTTTCCTCATCTCTTTGGTTAGTTTTGTTGAATGCTTCTTTGATCTCTTTATATCCAAATTTCATGGTTTCTTGTGCGGTTTAACGTTTCTTTATTCACTTCTTTAGTTGTTTCTTTTCTTCTGTGAGTTCGTCTTTAGTCTTCACTCTGCACTTCTGTGTTTTGTTTTCTTCTCCTTCTTCAGCCTTTAGACATGTAGATTGGTATTATCTGAATTGTGTTATTTTTTTCTCACTCCCATGTAGGATGTGAGATGGGTATTGAAGCAAACTTCAATGCAAGAGGCTCCTGTGTAGCTTATATTGTCTTTTTGGGTTGGTGCGTAATGAACCGAACTGGAACAACTCCATAGATCTGCCATGAGAAGCTACCTTGTAAAGTTTGTAACTTTATCACTCGTATCACTAGCTGTTGTGGTTTATGCACAGACAGACGCCAATGACTTGGCAATCCTCAAGTCATTTAGAGATGGGTTAGAGAACCCAGAAACCTTGGAGTGGCCTCAGAATGGTGATGACCCATGTGGGCAACGTTGGAAACATGTGTTCTGTTCTGGTTCGAGGGTCTCTCAGATTCAGGTTCAGGATATGAACCTAAAGGGTCCTTTGCCTCAAGACCTCAACAAGCTGGATATGTTGGAAAGATTGAGTCTTCAACGGAACCAATTCACAGGGCCTATACCATCTCTTAGAGGACTGTCCAAGCTAATATATGCTTATTTAGATTACAATCAGTTCGATTCTATTCCATCTGATTTCTTTGATGGTTTGGCGCTTTTACAATCAGTGGCACTTGATGGAAACAATCTCAATGGTACTAAGGGTTGGTCAATCCCAAATGGGTTGTTAGATGCTGCACAGTTAACTAATTTTTCGTGCATGTCTTGCAATTTAGTTGGTCCATTGCCTGATTTTCTGGGAAACTTATCATCTTTGGAAAACTTGAAACTTTCCACCAATAAGTTATCTGGGGAGATTCCTGAAAGCTTTAAGGGAGGAATGTCTTTGCAGAACTTATGGTTAAACGATCAAAAGGGGGGTGGTTTGACAGGTACAATTGATTTGGTAGCGACGATGACTTCGCTCACCACTTTGTGGCTTCACGGGAACCAATTCACAGGTGCAATTCCAGAGAGCATTGGCAATTTGACTCAGCTGAAGGATCTCAATCTTAATGGCAATCAACTTGTGGGTTTAGTCCCTGATAGCCTGGCAAATATGGCGCTGGAAAACTTGGACTTGAATAATAACCAGTTGATGGGTCCAATACCAAAGTTTAGAGCAATCAATGCCACCTGCACCTCAAATTCTTTTTGTCAAACCAGTCCAGGGGTTGCTTGTGCACCAGAAGTTATGGCGCTTATAGAGTTCTTAAGCGGCTTAAATTACCCTTCAAGACTTGCTAAATCCTGGACTGGCAATAATCCATGTGCATCATGGCTTGGAGTGCATTGTGATGCCAAAGGTAAAGTTTCTTCCATTATTTTGCCTAATTATAATCTCAGCGGAACCTTGAGTCCTTCGGTAGGGAGATTAGATTCTATTACACAAATCCAACTTGGCAATAACAATCTAAGTGGCTTAGTTCCCACCAACTGGACTGGCTTAGCATCCTTGACAAAGTTGGACCTTAGCAGCAACGATATTTACCCTCCACTACCGGCATTTAAAAACACTGTTAATGTTGTCTCTGCTGGTAATCCTTTATTTAGTAGGGGTAATCAGACCAAACCAGCACCATCTCCTATCAACACTTTATCACCTGGAGTCTCGGATACACCACCAGCCAGCAAATCGCCTTCTGGAAACAAAGGCACAGGTTCTGGCTCTAGTAATTCTCACATTTCTACCCAATCGAAAAGATCCACTTTGGTTGCAATTATAGCCCCTGTTGCAAGTATTGCAGTTGTGGCCATTCTGGCTATTCCTATATTAATATATTGTTATAAGCAGCAGAAACAAACTTTTAATGCTCCAAGTTCCCTTGTCATCCATCCGCGAGATCCATCTGATTCAGATAACATGGTTAAGATTGCTGTTGCCAGCAACACAATTGGAAGCACTTCTACAGTTAGCGGTTCTGCTAGCAGGAATAATAGTGGTATTGGGGAGTCGCACGTCCTTGAAGCAGGAAACTTAGTCATTTCGGTTCAGGTTCTTCGCAACGTGACCAAGAATTTTGCGCCAGATAATGAACTTGGCCGTGGTGGCTTTGGGGTGGTTTATAAAGGAGAATTACACGATGGAACAAAAATAGCAGTTAAAAGAATGGAAGCAGGTGCCATTAGCAGGAAAGCGTTAGACGAATTTCAGGCAGAGATTGCAGTTCTTTCAAAAGTCCGCCATCGTCATTTGGTATCTCTTCTCGGATACTCAGTTGAAGGCTATGAGAGAATTCTTGTTTATGAGTACATGCCTCAGGGAGCCCTCAGTAAGCATCTTTTCCACTGGAAAAGCTTGAAACTGGAGCCTCTTTCTTGGAAGAGGAGACTAAATATAGCCTTGGATGTTGCCAGAGGAATGGAGTATCTTCATAATCTAGCCCATCAGAGCTTCATTCACAGAGACCTTAAATCTTCAAACATCTTACTTGCTGATGATTTCAGAGCAAAGGTTTCTGATTTTGGATTGGTCAAACTTGCTCCTGATGGAGAGAATGGTCAGAAATCTGTGGTGACCAGGCTTGCTGGGACTTTTGGATACTTGGCGCCAGAATATGCTGGTAAGCGGGTCTAATCTTATCTACTTCATTTCAGATTTTTTGAATTGATTTTTTTAAATAACCACCAGTTTATTTTCTAATGGCTGAACAAGGAACTGATTCATAAATGTAAGACTGGTTTTTAGCTGAATCTTGAATCATTGATATAGCTGATTCTTGCTAGAAATTTAGGGCCTCGTAAAATCAAGTAAATGCTTTTGATACAGAAATGTTTTGAAGGGGATTGTCTGAGTTCCATATCATGATTTTGCATGCTGAAACAAATACATCCACTTAGCATCGTATTTTCTTTATATTAGCTGTCCAGTAACACAATAGAACTTATGTTACTTTTAGATGAATACAATTATTCTGAAGACTGTACAATTATTCTGAAGACTAACTTCTTCATTTATAATTTCTTAGTGACGGGAAAAGTCACAACCAAGGCCGACGTCTTTAGTTTTGGAGTTGTTTTAATGGAGCTGTTGACTGGATTAATGGCCCTTGATGAGGACAGACCAGAAGAAAGTCGATACTTAGCTGCATGGTTCTGGCGTATCAAATCAGATAAAGAGAAACTGAGGGCTGCAATTGACCCTGCCCTGGATGTCAAAGATGAAAAATTCGAAAGCATTTCTGTTATTGCCGAACTTGCAGGGCATTGCACAGCTAGGGAGCCTAACCAAAGACCGGATATGAGCCATGCAGTGAATGTGCTAGCTCCACTTGTTGAGAAATGGAAACCGTTAGATGATGATACTGAAGAATATTGTGGAATTGATTATAGCCTTCCTCTTAATCAGATGGTGAAAGGTTGGCAAGAAGCTGAAGGAAAGGACTTGAGTTTGGACCTGGCTGATAGCAAAAGTAGTATACCAGCAAGGCCAACTGGCTTTGCAGATTCCTTCACTTCTGCTGATGGCCGATGAGACAGATAAATTCATCATCATTACTGTTGCTACTGCTCATTTATCCTTGTCCCGCTCATGTTGTAGATAGTAAGTTGTGTTGCTTCTGTTTTCCAATCAGTTTATGCCATGTTTTGTCGCGAGGTACCTGATGCTCTAGAGTTCAGTTCCCAATCAGTCTTAAGATATTATTTGCAATTTGTGATATAGATAGAGAACAATCTTGCATGAAAATCTCTTAGTGATCATATCCCCGTTCCTTGCTGCTTCATCGCCTTGTTCTCAAATATGCTCCTTACTGTTGATGCAGCCAAAGCAAAGGCCAGTACGTTTTTGGTCAGTAATATTAGTTATCAATGTGGAACTTATCCAAGTTTTAGGAGACCTGATCAACTTACATGATTCTCATTTTGTTAAGAGTACACCATGTCCTAAAGTCGATGGTTTTTAACATCGTGGAAGTTGAGTAATTGATTGAGATTTTTTAACCCACACAGCACTTATGAAACCCGAAGCCCTGCAAGCCGCAGCTCTTTCGAGAACACAGGCCCCTTGCTCCTGTCAATGGGTGGACCAACAAAATTACTGGAACCAAAGGTCGGAATCTCCTACATTGTGCTTGTGGATCATTGTCAGCTGGAAACAGTGTGGATGGAATGGATATACATACACGTTGCAAACAAATACCTCCTTAATTGGACTGACGTGAATTTTAAGTGTCCCCCGTCTCCGTCTCCGTCTCGATCATTGCATTTGTCCTTCTCCTAGTCTTCCCATTTAAACAGCTGCCACGTTTACCACTTGACAAGCTCTATTATAAAGATTACAGACCTTTTGCAGTAGTATGTAGTACTGCTCATTATAACAGTTTTGTGGTGTGTATTTCATGATTTTCATTTCTTTTAATGTTTTATTCTAACTACATTGGCATCAACGAACTGAAGAATTACAGACCTAGTACTAGAGATCCATGAATATAAGGACGTACCAAAAGAAAATACAGAGAGTTGTTTCACTCTTGATTCCTAGAAAGTGCTCCAGGGCCGTAACAACATTCTGCTATACAAGGGCAGTAGAACATTAGTTCAGTTTCTACAAAAACATTCAGTTTAACAAAATATGATGAGCATGTTAACCAATATATGATGAGAAACAGAAGCTTATACAGTGATTATAGGGAAAGGATGTTCTTTTGATTCTTCCAGTGTATTCTCATTCGACGATGTAAGAAGCAAAAGTAGCTCTTTTCAACCAAGGCAAGGCACGCGTTCATGGGTGAAAAGTTCCGTATCGATCAGGAATTCATTAGGACATCCGACTGAATTTTACAATCTCTGGGCGAATTGATACCTGATAGGCCCACCAAGTCCCACCATTACGTCTTGATTCATCACCAAAGCCTATATCTTGTTGAGTACATATAAAGACTGGAATGGCAAATCTCCACGTACATCACATTTTTACTATTTACAGAAATTCGCACAAACCTCAAACTTGTTCACTGAATTAATCTTTCAAGTCCAAACGTTAGGCTTTAATTTTGGTTTTGCAGGTCTTCGAATCCTTCTGTCCAAGACACAGCCGAATTGAACGGACCAGAAAGCATCAAGGTATACACCGATCTGCACTGAGTATCAAGAACCAGAAGGTTTCTTAGATCCTGGTTCATTACTCTCTCCATCTAGTACCTCATCAAGATGAGGACAGAATCGCCTTTTACACCGATCTGCACAGAGTATCAAGAACCAGAAGGTTTCTTAGATCCTGGTTCATTACTCTCTCCATCTAGTACCTCATCAAGATGAGGAAAGAATCGCCTTTTCTGATCTACAAATTTCCAATTTCCATGAGAGCTGACCTGCAGAATCCAACCTGGTAAAATGAAAAGTCTTTACATATAATAAGAAATGAATAGATAATACATCACAACTATAAAGAATTGCACTAAGGTCGTTTTTGGCAGCATTATAAGTGGAACTCAGCATTTGATTTAGGAATTTCAACTCCAAAAATGTTGTTTATTTGTCACGCATAATTGACATTCCAATTCCATGGAATTTATAATTAGATTTGATAAAGGAATGAATTATCCAGAACAACTCAATTTTCATAAAACAACCTATGGTCACGATTCCAGGTATTAGAATTAGATTCCAATTCCATTTCTTGGATACAAAATGGAGCTAGGCCAACAAATATTCGAAGATGTCAATAATCTCAAAACTAAAATGATCATGGTCCTATGAATAGCAGAAGCGACAGTTGATCTGCAAGCTCTCTATTCCAAGCAAACGCCCCAACAACACCATCAGAACACACCATAGGCGTGTGCAGACCCCAAGAGTTACAGTGATTCTAATACGTGAAAATTCATGGGACCCCAAGAGTTACAGTGATTCTAATACGTGAAAATTCATAGGAAGAAGATAGTGTCTACTCTATTGAGCTTGATAAGATTATCTGGACGTAATTATATTCGGAGTAGCTAAGGATTGGGGAATTAAGCGGAGAACCCACTTCAATACATCTCCTTAAGAACCATGTTAAAGGCTGTTACTTGTACAGACTTGAGAAATGAAATTCAAGAACAAAAACCTGTTCATCTAGCAACATGGCTTAGGTTGAGCTGAAAAACTGTTAGCAAAAGGTTTTGTTACCCTTTTTGTGTAATCGATATCTCATTTTGTGGGTAGTTTTGAGTCGATAACTGGTTTGGCATTGGCCCTCCGATTACATTTTCTCATCACAGTCTTCCATGTCGGCCTTGGCTTCAGTCTTGAGCCATCTCAGTTGGCTTTCTCCCCACCAAAGCTCATCAGCAAAAGCATTTATCTCCATTTATCCACGCATAGCATCATCCTTTGTGTACAAGCCTATTATGGTGGAGACTTCATTCTTCTATTACGCTACCTATTTGTAGTACCCGTTGATCCCTACATGCATGAGTTGCTCATATCTTTTAGATGATAACACCATCTTGCTGTTAATATGCGTCCAGTCAATGAATGCCTGGCCAACTCTTTTCGGTGAAACTGAGAACCTTCCTGGCCGGAAATGCCAACTTTGCGTCTAAGTCGTCTAATCAGGATAAGGGAAATCTCGAAAAATTCCGGTCCATCTAACCTACGGTGTAAGAATGTTTGTGTCACTCCCAATTACTGGCTAAACACTCTTGAACTTGACCCTTCATAAACAATCAAATAAAAGAGTTGATCATCATCAATCGAAATTTGAAAGGAAAATGTGAAGAAACAGAAATTTGAATGTTTTTTTTGGGTTAATCTTCCTCTCCCAATAACTTTATTGACTTCAGTACATTTGCAGGTAGAAAAGGGATTAGCACAAGCTCAACCTGTACCACCCTTTAAAAATCTATGAGTCTCTGGCTTGGTATCAATAATAGTTTTTGCCATAATGACATGTCAGCCGTCTTATACAGGAGTTGACTCTATATAGACACTATGACTTTAGTTTCATCATTTGCACAAAAAATTCCTTCACCCACATCTGATAGAAGATAAGGACTAAATATCTTCATAACTTGCTGATAGACAGGTTTCTTGAAATATACTGCCTGTTCAACATGGAAAAAAAAGCATTAACAATAAAAAAAAAGGAACTATTATTTTGGTGGCCCTTATGGTTAATATGGCCAATGTTTCACGAAAATATTCCTGCATACTATAGATCATTTGCTGGTGTGTAAAGGTAAGTTGGGTAATATTAGTCATGATGACCATAAATACTATCAAAATGATGGTCATGCAGTTAGAGTCCATAACAAAACCCTGTAAGAGACATACGTGCAAAGTAAAAAAATAGTAAGATCGACTCACAAGTTCCACCACTCTTTCAGGCCACATCCACGACCAGTCGTTAAATTCAGGCTTTTCAGAGCCATCGCCCAACAGGTTTATCTCTTCCTCCTTCCCAGTAAACTTAAAAAGAAACCTGGCGTTCAAGATAAGGAGAGCAGCGTTTAGAGCATTAGGACGCTTTGATCTTTATTTAGCACTATCTACCAGCAGTAACCGATTTAGATGGGGAAAAGGAAACTATTTCTGGAATTATTGTCCACATACTTGCTATCACATATAGACATATCACCACCTTCTCCAATAATTTTAAGGTGCAGCAATGGCTGTCTGATGGACATTTCTATGGAAAAGAAATTTTAATAGAGATGATAGAGAATATAGGATGCATTAAGATTGAAATAAAAAAAATCAAATGCATGTTTGAACGGCTAGTGGTGCATATACTCTAAACCCTCATAAATTCAAATAACAGAGATGAGTATATCACCCGCATCACCACCTACATGTGTCCTAACCCTCTACTTCAAACTTGTGCAGTGTACACAAACCCCAAGAAATTACAACAAACTAACAATTCATATATGCAACATGAAAGTAGAAACTAGAAACATGACAAGGAATAACAAATGACGGTTAAGCTAAATAAAGAAGATACAGAAACCTAAAATATTCCTAGTTAACATCAGTTAAGTTATAATCGTACCACTTTTGTGCTTGCCCTTTATAATTTGTGCCCCATCGACGATTGAGTCTGTATCTAACTTGAATTGGGAAATCGTAGGTCAGCCAATAGGGAGCCTAACCATGGTCATAATAAGCCAAAAAAAATGGAAATAAAAAGGAAAATCAATTCGTGCATTCTAAGTATTAAAATTTCAATGCCCTCATTAAACCCCAAAACAAAACCTCTGCCAAAAATTCGGCTGAAGTAACACCAGTTTCTTCCCTCAATTCTCGCATCGCCGCGTTCCTCAAATCCTCACCGTCATCGGCACCACCCTGTGAGAAACAACACAACGCACAGCTTTGATTGTCCCTTCAAAAACACCATCCATCTACGATGAACAATTGTTCTGCTTCAATTGGACTGAAACTAATTCCAACTGTTAGAAATAGGCCAAGACTGGAGAACCACCTGAGGCATCTGCCACGTATTCCTTATGTTTATCCTCGATGCCGTGAATATCTACAGTTTCAATACGAGAAGCTCTTTATTGGTCAATTAATAAGTAAATAGTTTTAATGTAGACAATGTTTTCACAAAGAAAAAACCTTCCTAGAGGAGTTGACCAGACAAATGCCGACGTTCCTCCGATAGCCGTCAGGAGGAGTTTCCATGGATAGGACCGTCAAGTTACACGCGACCACCAATGGCACCTTGGCAAATTCGCCAAATCGTGAAAGGTGATTTCGGCCTTCGATTTCATAAATGCAGGGATTGGGATTTCCCACATAACCTCCACAACACACCATCGGTCGTCGTTTTATCTAAAGCTCTCTCTCTCGCCCGTTGCTATCTTGTTCGCTTTACATACCTTATATGTATATGTATATTCCATAGGTTCGTCCTCTTTGATGAACTCCGTAATATCCTCGGACACTTTCGAACCGTTTTAAACCTTCGAATTCATTCGATTTGGATTGAATTAAATTAAATTAAATTTATACTATTTGTAATAAGCCTAATAATATTAAAATTAAATTAAATTATATTATTTAATTTAATTTTAATATTATTAG
>JAOTAZ010000005.1:33410060-33439025 GCA_025629785.1 Erythroxylum oxycarpum
AGATAAAAACTAACTTTTATGGCTTTCATAAATTATGAAATTTGGAAGAAACTAAAACTAAAAACATAAATTAATATTTTCAAACAAATAGATTTTTAATTAAATTTAATAAAGAACACAGAAAATCAAACAAATTTTTTGTTAATGCTTTTCATCAAGACATAATATGTTTACACACTTAAATTTTAAATTGCAAATTTTTTTATTATATTACGATTACAAAAAAGTACATTAATTGTGAATAAATGATCTGTTAATTGATTAAAATCATATCATATGCATATATTATTAAATATTTAGTAGATAGTCACAAGAGACCTTAAAAGAGATTTGAAGGGAAATGAGATTTTGGTTGAAAGTAAAACTTATCAATTTGATGCAGCAAGCATCGGTCTTTTCAGCATACAGAAGTCAAACTAAATAGCTGCCCGTCTGAGACTACGAGCATTTTTTATACACAGCCAAAAGAATCACATTTGGAAAGTCGATTAAGCTCGTCATCCTCATCCACTACTTACCAATGGTGCAAATGTATGAAAAGACAGTTGGACTTATCTCCATCAGATTAATTTTTATGTTTTTGGCAAGAAATGAACACAATATGGAATACCCTTTTGCATGTTAAAAACATTAAAGCAAAGAAACACGAATATAAGTGGAAAACAGGGGACCCGAGTTATGTTGCTTAATTAGGTGTCTTTCATAGAACTTGTCGTGGAGGAAGAAGACATTAATTTATGAGTCGAAGAATCAAAGCTACCCCAAGTAAGGTAATGGATTATAATATACAATGTGATTATACAGGGAAAAGGCAACTTCTTTCACTTTCAGTCTTGCAAATTCTATGTGATCAAAATGACTTTTTCCAACTCCAAAAAAAGAAAAAAGGAAGAAAAAACTAAAGGAAAAAAGAAAGGTAACAATTGAGAGAAGATTTGCCAGCTTGCGATTCATTATCACACTTCTTGAATTTTAAAGGTAATCTGCCTATCGACAGAATCAAGAAGGCCAATGTCGTCGATTGATTGAGCTTCTGGACTATGATCATCATCGATAGAGATGTTCAAATCAAGTGAAACACAAGGACTTGTCTCGTCCATTTCAGCATCTCCCTTTTCTTCATGAGAACCATCTGTCTTCTGCTTGACAGGAGGCGAACATGCTCTTGACCTTGAGCTAAAGCTTTCACAGCTCAATATGACTATAGCATCACTTAGACCAACTTCTTCACCATTAGAATCGACAATCCTTCCTCTCTCAATTGCTTTCTTGAACCCCATTTGAGAGCAATAATCTGCTTGCTCAACATCTTCAACTAGGAAAACCCTATGTGGATTACTTGACACTGCCTCAGCGAATCTCTTGATAAAGCTGCAACTTTGTTCGTCCCTTGATCTTTTGTTTCTACAATCTTCGGTAGAGTCTGCTCTCGGAGATGAAAAGCTGCTTAATGCTATTGAAAAGTAGTGGTCGTATGAGCCAAAAACAAGTTTAGCCAATTCTTTAGCTATCTTTTCTTTGGCGTCTAGGTCCACTCCTTGAAAAAATAGCCAAGTTTCTTCTTTGGCCTCACTGCTTCTCACCTTTCCCTTTCTTTTCAACATACCGGACCTGCATTGCAAAATCGTGCTCGCAATTTCGGGGATTGCATCTCTCTGCCAAGGCACCTTTTTCTCCAACGCGTTGCATAGGGTTTTCAGGTTCTCAGCATTTAGCTCCTTGAATTTGTGGAGTTGCTCTGTCTCCATGACATCAATGGTAGAAGCTGAGTTGGGGGTAGAATTAGGATTTGACGTGAATGGTTGATTCAAATAATCATCTTTGTGCTCTGGAATGTACATTCTCAAACTCGGTTCCCCGGTGCCCTTGTTGACAGTAGCGTCTGTGCCAATCCAGAGTTGGTGGTCCCTCCATGAGTGCTTTGGTCCAATAATTGGCCAGTCATGGTGGTTTTGGTGCAAATTGGTGTACTGTTGCTCGTACGAGAAACCAGAAGAAGAAGAAGAAGGTGAAATAGAAGAAAATGTGAGGGTTTTCTCGGATGAGTTGGATTGACGGTGGATTGAACCGCAAATTGAATTCCATTTCTTGCAGAGATCTTTGATTGAGATACAATCCTAGTAGATAGAAAATGGGAAGAATAAGCAGCCCATGACAATTTACAAATATCGAACTACTATAAGTTGAGAACACAGCTCTCCTAGCATTATATGGCAAAAGTGTAATTGTTTGTTTATATATAGTCATTACCTTATCGCCATTAGTGCTATGAACTTTGTTCTCATTTTTGTATTGTTGAAGCCATATAGGAAGGGCGGAACTTGTAGAGTCACTCTTGGAAGTGGTACTCCGAAAGCTTCGAGCCTCGTTTTCGAAATTCGCCGAGCAATCAGAACAGCATGTTAGCTGTTTTTCTTCATCACTTTCAATTATAATCCAACTCGACTCGTTCTCAGCTTTGTTGCTAGTGGACTGACTTTGAAGGTCACTGAAATGCAAGGTATAAAGGTAGAAGAATAATGACGTTTAGTAACTTCATTGAGCTTCACATTCCACTCAAGGAAATTGAACATGAAATGCTCTAATCTTTCTCTGATCACTCTTTTTCTTTTACAATTGAATCGAAGAGAGTTCTTCGAGGTAATGTGAGCTAAAGACCCTTTAATACTTATCCCTACCTTTAACATCTAAAGAAAAGATAAAATTTTCTGACTTTAGCTTATAGTTTCTCTAAAACCATAACTACATTCTACATAAGTTTTCTCTACCATTGTTATGTTCTAATAACACGTGGAAATGGTCAAGTTTTAAGTCTCTAAAAACAAATAAAGTAGAAAAAAGAAACTTTGTCCCTTATTGCTTTAAAATGTTCAACACGTAGTTCTTTCTGTAAAACAAGGAAAGATATACACATTACTAAGTCTATTATTAAGATTTATATGTATGATCAATGATGAGTTCATGCAAAAGAAAAGAATCGAAAAGATTGGCGGAAAGAAATCAAGAGTGCTAACAATGCCATATGGATTATATATATCTATCAAACTTCACCAACTGTTTACCTGTCAGAGATTAGAGTCAAGCGCAAACTGTCAGCAGGAATAGTAACTGGACGAAGACCCCAGAGAGTTTGAAGTGACGGATATCCTGATTTAAGCTTCATGTATGTTTGGAAGGTGGCAATCCCCAGGAGCCAAAATCTTCCATTGTTATCTCCGACGCCACAGACTAATTTCCCAAGTTCCGTGATCATGTGCTCCACAGGACAGAAACAACTCCTCCGTTGCTCACTTGAACTACTAGCTCTATACTCAATAACCCATTTAAGATCACCTAAATTTAGGACAACTCCCTGGCCCATGTAAGTTCTCACATGTACCTTAAGTTCTTCGAGTTTCTGTTCGGCTTCTAACCTAGATAGATTTCCAGAAGAAGATCCTGAAAATTTTAAGAACTTGACTTTCCTTAAAGTTTCAGCGACATCTCCCTCGTGAACCTTGTTAATCACTCCTTGAACTACACGCTCTAGCGCACTAAGACACTCTCCTACTATCACGACACTCCTTCTCTTATCCATCAAATTATCGATAACACTCGCAATGTCTTCATTTCTAATTGGATCTAAGAGAGTTGGTTTGCTTGCTTGAGCTCCAGCTTGATTCAATGGAGGCTGTGACTGATGAGAAAGAGTTAAAACATACTTATCTTTAGCCTTACAGCTACTCACAGAGGACGGAGAACTTTGAGAACATATTTCTAAAGAAACCGCTTGCTCAACATTGCTTTTCACTTGGGTACTAGAAAACCCAGCTTCTCTCATTACTCTACTAACACTAGGATCATCTAAAATGGATATTATGAGCTGCTCTAACTCTATTTTCACAGCTAGGAGGGGTTGTTGTTGGTTTTCAACTGAACCGCGCCGTTGGTGGGCCTGAGCACGCTTAAAAGCTGCGACCAAAGCGTTAGAGATAGGAGGGTATTGTTGAGGGTGCGCACCCAACATGGGACTCGACGTTGAGGCTGGGAGGCGATTAAGAGCTACGTTGAAACAAAGCTCTAGGGCTTTGCACTGAAGAGGGTGAGAGTGTGATTGAAGGCAAGCAGTTCTCAATAGGCCTGTAGAGGCTGCAAGCATGGTGTTCGCTACATGGAGAGGAGTCACTTGGGCATGACCTCGCCGTCTAGCAAGAGTTATAGCCTGTTTTACGACATTAGCTGCCTCTGCTGTTAGAGATTGCTGCACTGTGCCACCTCCTGCTCTCATCTTTCTATAAGCAACTCTAACTGATGATGGATATATATAAATGGGAAAAAGAAGTGGAAAGAAACCTAAAGTGGTCGAGGATGTAGGAAAATCTGTAAAGATTTGGATTTCATGGATGGAGTACAAGCGTGTTGTGAAGTAAAGCTAGCTAGTTCTTGGTTCTGAGAGACTATAAGATCTTGGTCGTAGTTGAGGGATGTGAAATATATGTGATGAGGTTGGGTATGCTTTTCTTGAAGGGGAGGTTAAATTTTGGGGTCCAAAGTCGATTTTGTAGTGGAAAGTGGAATGCATGTGCTGACAAGCAGGACGAATGCGCCAGTATCAAAGGCAACTCAGCTTTTCCCCTCTCTCTCTCTCAATCTCTATTAAATTGTTTAGAAAGATATGGTTTTCCTAAGTGGGTCTCTTTCTTTTATGCTAGATTACATTAATTAAGTTTCTAGCCTAAAAATCAACAACTCTTCTCCTCACTACACAACAAAATCTTACCATAATCACTTTTTAACCCATGAACCCCAACACCTCTTTTTCAATTGTTGAGAAGTGTTCTAATCACTTAACGCATCTACTCTAATTTTTGTACTAATTTAAGACCAAATTATTCTCTCCATCTAAACCATCGTTCACAACTTCTAGTCCTTGTCAAACTAACATAGGTGACTTAGTTAGTTAAACTGAACGATATATCGCCTAAAGAAAGCAACCAAGAATCAATGGAAAAAAGGCTACTCAGTTGATAATAAGGTTCCTTAGTTGCTAATTAACACACAGTCGCACGGAAAAGCAGCTACTTAAGAGATGGAATCCACATTCCACAGCAAGTTATAAGCAGTTTTGAACTTGAAAAGATCTTGTCCTCAAAATTTGGTGGCTAAAGTGAGTGGAGATAGTGAATGTGTGCCATCTTTTTCACCATCCTCCAAAGACGAGGACCTGAAAAGAGAATGGGGACTATGTGTCTGAAGGAATCGGGAACTGTGTACGAATACCTTCCGGACTCAAGGACAAGGAATAAAGTGTTTCCATTTAGTTATCCTTATTTACATGCTTACAATATTAGACAACTTCGACGCTTTTAATGCACATATATTGCATGGGGATTATTAAGAACATCAAAACATTCTCTTTTCTCTCTCTCTCTTCCCCCATTATTGCATAAAGTGTGGAGCTTTTGGACCAATCTTTGATTCAAAGACGAAGAAGCAAACCATCAAGTGAAACATAAACGAAACAAGCTTCCATATTCCTAGGCCAATGCTTTGGTTTCGTTCTTTAAATTCCTTGTATTTCATGTCCGAAGACTATCTCACGTCATAGTCTAAAGCGGTCAATCATTAGAGTGAAAATTTATTAAAACGCCTGAAGAGTAGTAATTACTATTCTGCAGGATACCATGTCCAACTTGTATGCTTATTAGAACTATATAAAATGACGCATGCAATTCATCTTAAAATAAGTCTTTTTATGAAAGACTAGAGCAGGGATTGAACTTTGGGACATTGTCGAACTTTCTTCCATGTTTCTCGTTCCAAAATATATCCTTATACTCTGATACCTATTTAATAATCGAATATAAATGAAATTCTATCATTGTTAGATCAATCCATTTAAAAGTTTCAATTGATTCAACAATTAGACAAGTGGGGAGATTGGTTTTATGAGTGTTAAAAGAGGACAAAAGGGTAAAAGGGGGGTTTATCTTTTCCTTTTCCATTAGTGACTCTCTGGTGATGCTGTCGCCTGCAACCAAATATAAAAGATTTTCACTTCCGTTAAAAAAAATTAATGTAATAGCGATAAGCGGATATCGTTCCCACGAAGAATTTTGCAGTTATGAAATTTACGAATTCAAACAGCACAAATAATGAAAAGGGGGGTTTTGTTACTTACTAAAATAAGAATGAAAATCAAAAAGGAAAATCACAATTTGAAATAATAAATAAGTCTGAAAAGTCAATAAGGAAAATACCTTGGTTGCGGTCACCGATGTTACCATGCTATTATGGATCCTCGACAAAAATTATAATTATTAACAAACATTCATTGGGGGAATTTTCTACTAATTGTATTGACTAGAAATATGTATCCTAGCAACCTTATTAAACAATTAATCTAGATACGATCATACATTAAATTGAATAATAACATTAAGAACCAATGACAAGTGATAAAGATGTACAACATGAAATCAATCAAGTGGATAATTTCTTAGAATTTTTCGACTCTAACGTAGAAGGGTTAATCCCAATTGCTACTTGTAGTTACCAAAATTGAATGTCAGATTTTGTTAAACTAGCAGTTTAATTAATTAATTCTTAGTTGCGCACTTAGAAACTAACAAATCCAGTTAAAAAGACAGATATGAAATTATCCAATGTTCATCAATAATATGAAAAAGATTCAAAATATCTCACCATAATAACATGGAACATGGATCCCTCAACCAAGACAAGAAAATTAGTTAATCATAATTAAATTGAAATCAAAAGAAATAATCAGAAGAATTGTCTCTCCATAACTGGTTTTTATTGAAACTAATAAAAATCCCTAATTGAAATCTGCAGAAATTGAAAACAAGAAAACATAAAATTGTAATATCCAAATCCCCCAAGCCAACGAATAAACTACTTGGACAATGCAAAAAATTAAACCATAAAAGATAATTAAATCAATTTGAGGCAACCAAGGAAAAGAAGGATGCGATGATCTGTTGTGCTGTTGAAATAAGAAGAAAATCAATTGCGGCAACGTGAATAGAGAAGAAGCCGAGGGGGCGGCAGCAAGGCAAATGTGCGATGATATGCGATGGTCTGTTGTATATTGAAAATCAAGAAGAAATCAAGATGGGGCAATCCAGGATGGTGCGTCGATACTGTTGAAACAATTGAAAAACGTGGACAAGGAAGAAACAAATTACTGCAGTCTAAGAGGATAAAACGATGGTTTATGACTTGAGAAGTATAGAGGAAAACAAATCAGCAAAACAAGAAGACGTGGGTTGCGGCTATTCTTAGAAATCAATAACTGGAAAAGAGGAGAAGGTGCGGCAATTCTGGAAAAACAGAGAATATCCGATCGTCCCTTTGCAACCCTAACCCATGTACATATAAGATGCGGCAATCACCCTTTATTTCCTAATTGAATTCAATCTCTCCCTTTATCTTGATTATATATTGTCCAGATTAAGTAGTCTTTCAATTTCGGTGAAAAATATCTTGAAAAGAAGTCCAGCAGATCTTGGATGGTTGTGTTCTAATTAGAGACAAATTTTGGAATTTTGTAGATTTGAGATTTCTTCCATATTTTTCCTCTTTTCGATCCTTTTTTGTCTTTTTGGTATTGACAACCACCTGTGAACATTTAACAATTAATTCCATTAATTTACGAACACAAATTTCACAAATCAACCAAAATAAAGTCCAACATAAATGCAATTTAATTGACTTATCACTCTCTTCACTCCCTCTTCCTTCACGCTTTTACCAAAAACCATCCAAAACACTTCTAAATTCATTTCTTCAAACTTCATTGAGTTAGGGGCAAGATTAAAAATTTGGGTTAAAATTTTCAGGGTGGAGCCAAACTGGTCACTTTCTAAAAAGAGATATTGATGCGATTGGAATGAAAATTGAGCTTTGTTAAGAATGACTTGAGTAACTATTGGGGTAATCTTTAGTTTACTAGGTCATGCAAAAAAATTTAGGAAGAGAAAATTAATAATTTTTTTTTGGGTGGGGGGGGGGGGATTTTGATTTATTTAGTTAAACTGATTCTTGCATATGAGTTAGGAAGATGAATTATATAGACTATAGAGAGTTTGGGATCAAATAGGTCATATACAAACTTTACACTCTTTCTTTT
This sequence comes from Erythroxylum oxycarpum, assembly GCA_025629785.1. Classification (NCBI taxonomy): domain Eukaryota; kingdom Viridiplantae; phylum Streptophyta; class Magnoliopsida; order Malpighiales; family Erythroxylaceae; genus Erythroxylum; species Erythroxylum oxycarpum. The sequence goes on from JAOTAZ010000005.1 coordinate 33,418,192, forward strand.
TCTTTAGGATCTTTTTTAGGGAATTGGTTGTGATTATATTATTAGGCCATCAAGCCTTAAAGCATCAATAATACAATCATTGGAGGGAATAACCCACTCTATAGAGTCTAGAATTAACAACGCAGCTCGTGCTAACAGATGAGCTACGTTATTAGTCATCCTACGAATATGATGTAAAGAAACACCATCAATCTCGCTCAACAGTGATTTACAATCAGAGAATACCAAACCATGACTAGAATTGTCTTCTACTTGAGTTGATAATAAAGTTTTCACCACAAGTAAAGAGTATGTTTTAACCTCATTGTTTGTCCAATCTTGTCTGTTTCAACCTTATTGTTTGTCCAATCTTGTCTCTTGATCCACTCCCTTATGGCTAAGGATTCTGCCAAGAAAGGATCAGAACCACCCCGTAGACTAAGAGGATTGAACCATCATTTTTGTGCATAATAATACCCACACCCAAAAAACCAGTAGGTGAGGTTGCTGCATTCACATTGGCTTTTAGTTTCCCAGGAGTTGAAACTTGCCAATTCAAATTGCAATATACCTGGTTAGCAGCTCTATGACTTGGAGCCCGTACTTGTAACCAGTCTGCCAGGAAGTGATGTCCCCACTTAACGATTTCGATTGGGCTGCTCCTTTTCGTTTTCCAAACCACTGCATTTCTATGTTCCCAAATTGACCAACACAACATAACTAGTAACTATACATATTCACCATTTAAGATTTGCAAGTTTTGCATTATCCACTCCATGAAACTTGCTGCTTGTGGGAATAGAATGCTCAAAGTTGAAGATAACCAACATTGTTGCACAAATGGACAAGTGACTAGTGCATGAAGAGCTATTTTAGCGTGTTGATGACACAATGAGCAAGTATCCAAGACTGCTACTCTTCTCTGGTTCAGCTGACTAGTTTTTGGTAAGAAATTGTTGCATGCTCTCTATAGGACTGATAAGCATTTCAGAGGAACCTCTACCTACCATAGCTTCTGCCAAGAATCTCGGACAGCTTCATTACTATTCATCATACTAGCAACAGTTAGAAGCTTGTAGGCCGATTTTACTGAGTAATGACCCTTCCTCTCTATTTTCCAGAAAAGCTTGTCATTTTCACGACAGAAACTAAGGGAATTGCCAATATTGCTTGTTGTTCGACCTCATTGAATTCTGATTGTATCCGATTCAAATTCCAGCTACCATTCTCAATAAGCTCCGACACTAGTATGTCCAAATGATTTGCATTCATAAGTGTGGTAATGGATCTGACCATACACTCACATGGAAGTCATTCCCTATCCTCTAACATATATCTTCTTTGATCAAATTCTGAATAGACCACAAGCTGCGCCACAAAAAGCTAGGGTTAGAGCCCAATTCTGATCGTAAATAATATGCACCAGGAAAATAACGAGCTCTTAAAATTCTTGCAACCAAAAAATCTGGTTTCTGCACTAATGACCAAGCTTGTCTCCCTAGTATTGCTTGATTAAATTGATGGAGCTGTTTAAATGCCAAGCCTCCTTCAATTCTTGGTTTGCACATTCTTTCCCAACTCATCCAGTGTATCCCCTGTTCATTATTAACATTTTTTCCCCACCAAAACATGTTCATAAGCTACTTCAACTCTTTACATAATGTTTTCAGTAAAAGGAAAAGATTCATTACATAGTTCGAAAGAGTTTGGGGTACCGTTTTCAACATTATTTCTTTGTCGACTTTGGTGAGAAATCTTTTCTTCCATAAGTTCAATCTCTGCTAGACTCTATCTTTGACAGACCCAAAGATCTCTTTCTTGTTAATTTCGACAACTGATGGGAGTCTGAGATAATTGCCAAGGTTTGCCTATTCTTCAACCCTAGTAATGGAACAAATTTGATTTCGAGTAATAGTGGGAGTGTTTGCCAAAAAACAAATAGCCTACTTGGTTAAATTTATTAATTGGCCAGACGCCTATGCATAAACTTGGATAAATTGCTTGATGGTTTCTGCTTCTTTGTCTTTGCATTGAAATACCACGAGATTGTTGTTGGCGAAAAATAGATGTGATATCTCTGGTGCCTCCCTGCAATCTACATCCATGAAGATATCCTTCTCTTAATTTAATATTCACTAACCTTGAAAACCCCTCCACACATAGAATAAATAGATATGGCGACAAAGATTCTCCCTGCCTTAAGCCTCTAGATGGTGATATTGGACCTAATTCTGCCCTATCATGAAGGACACGGTATTGAACTGAAGTAACACACCACTGTATGAGTGAAATCCACCACTCTGTAAATCCTATCTTCTTTAAAAACATCTAGGAGATAGGACCATTCCATTTGATCGTACGCTTTACTAACATCCATCTTCAGAGCGGCAAAACAATCATGACTTCTTCTCTTACCTTTGAAATAGTGCATTAATTCAAAGGCTATAATACTATTATTAGGATGCTTTTGTTCTTAACGAAAGCTGACTGAGTTAGTGAGATAATCTGCGGAAGTAAAGATTGGAGTCGCATTGCCACCATCTTCGACATAATCTTGTAGAACACATTGCATAAGGCTATAGGTCGCAAATCCCCCATTGTTTCTGGATTGTTCCTTTTATGAATAAGAACAATTGTTGTTTCATTCAAAGAAGCTGGAAATTTCCTCTCTGCCAGGAGCATGATGCATAAGTCAGTCACCTCTACTCCTATAATATCCTAGTGTTGCTAGTAGAAAGCCATGTTTAAACTGTCTAAACCAGGGGATTTGTCTTCTCCCATGCTAAATACCGCAGCTATAACCTCCTCACATTTATATGGTGCCAGCAGAAAGTCATTATCTGCTTGGTAGACACGGTGAGAAATACAAGCAATTACAGGATTAGTATTACATGGCTTAGCTTGAAATATTGCCTAGAAGTAATTCGTCATAACTCCATCCAGTTCTTCACCCCTTCTACACCAAACTCCATCCCTGTCTTTTAATCTCTAAATGGTCTTCTTCTTTTTTCTGTCGATTGGTTACTGAAGAGTGAAAAAACTGAGTGTTCAGATCACTTTCCTTTAACCAAAATACTTTTGATCACTGCTTCCATTTAATTTCCTAGGTATATTTTCGCTTTACCTCCTCAAATTGTTGTATTTCTAATGGAATACGTGAGCCACGCAAACGCTTTAAGATACGTTTGCAGTCTAGGAGTTCCTGCTTATGTAGGACACGCAAGTCTTGGCCCCACCTACATAAATTATCACTACAGGAACGCAATTTTGAAAATACATCCCTCAGGTTCAGATTGTTCTATGATTCAGCTACAATATCCCTTCTCTTAGCCAATAATTCTCAAATTTGAACCGTCTAGCAACTTGTCTATTAAAAGAAGTTCGAACCTCAAGGAAGATTGGTAAGTGGTCTGAGGTAGAAACATCCATTGTGTAAGATTGAGCTAATGGAAACTTACTAATCTATGCAGCATTTGCAAGAACCTTGTCTGACTTTTCTTCTACCCATCTATCCGAACCTTTGTCAGCCTCCCACGTGAACTTATAACCCTGCCATAGGATAATTTGAAAGTCCTGCAGTCGAAATTGACTCTTAGAAACCCTTAATTAGAGCCTTTGACTGCCTCCTGGCCCCTCGTTTCTCATGTTGTGCCAGAATATCATTGAAATCACCTAGGCAAACTCATAAAAGAGAGTTAAGATAAGCTAGGTTGCAAATAAGAGTCCGTGTTTTGCTCGATTAGGGTTCCCATAAACTCCTATTAGTCTCCATTGACCCACATTGTGAATAGTTACCATAACATTAATACACCTAGCTGATTTAAAAATAGTCTCTACTAAGTCAACATTCCTCCATAAAAGAGCCAACCCTCCGCTGTGGCCCACACAATCCATATTGACAAAATCATCATAACCCAAAAACTATCTGATTTTAGTAACTTTATTAGCATTGCATAAGGTTTCGACTAAAAAAATAAAATTTGATTGTTTCTCACTTACAATTTCGTGTAAGTTTTATACTGATCGAGGGTTGCCAATCCTCCGATGGTTCTAGCTAACACAACTCACTCGGGTCGGCAAGTTTGAATACCAGAGCCCGCCCTATGCAAGTTTTTTAAAGTAGAGCTGCTACTCTTCTGTGACACTTCTTTGGTCCATTAAGTTTCATTTACAGGCCCATCTTGGCCCGTTCTTCTTCTTTTAGGGTTCGTAATCGTCAACCCCTCCCCCTGTTGGGGATTTGATTCATTGACTTGGTCATTGATAACCTTATCTTCATTGCCCCCTGTCAAATCCTCTTAAGTCAGACCTTCCTTATCCTTGCCCTAATTCACAACATGATTGGTAGGGTTACGCAGATCACCTCCTTGATTCAAAGGATTGCCATGCATGTTCATTCCTCCATCTTCCTTTCCTGAACCTTCTCCGACCACCGGTGCCTCTAGTTCTGGAGCCACCTTGCACCAACATTAGTCTGCGCACGTCGTGAAGAAGCTCTAATGGACGACGTATAATTTTTTGGCACACAACCAATAGGATAATCAACCAATCTAGGGCAAAAACGATTCGTATGTCCCAACAAACCGCACAAGAAGCAAAATGTAGGGAGTCTTTCTTACACAAATTCCACCCAGAACCATTCTCCCTTGCTACGACAAAGTCATATACCCTTCTGTATTGGTTTTCTAACATCATATCTCACCCTTATGCGAATGACAGTATTGTTAAAGTTTTTTGGGTCAACACTCACAAACTCTCCGATATTGTTCCCGATATCCTTCACTACACGTTTCGAACGGAATCCTGCCTAAAGACCATGCAACTGTATCCAGACATACATATGCATCAAAGGAATCTCTTTTGGAGGAACATTTTCTTCTATCCTCTCCACAATCAAAAGTTGGTTATCAAAAGTAGATGGACTCATTTCCTTTGCTCTACGGATATCCACCTCTTGAAAGAACTAAAAAACATATAACCCTCTAGGTAAATCACAAACTTGCATCCTCATCGTCGGACGCCACAAGGCTGTAATAGGATTAATCATAGCATTGTAGTTGATAGTTCTTTTAGTCAAAAACCTACCAACCAAACATAACTTATTGTTGTCCTCCTGCTCCAAATTTGCATCCTCATAGACCAAACCTCCTTCACCTTCATCGTCCACTAAAAGGCTGGCCATCTCGACAGAAACATCATCACGTTCCTAATCTTCCATAACTTGTCACAAGACAAGACGAGAGAAACTCCTCATTGAGAGAGACAAGTTTTTGTTTTGGATATTATAACCATTGGTTAACTTATAATTGTAACTATTGTAAATGTTTAGAGCTATACAAGAATCCACAATACTATTAGTTGTATGCAGAGTTCGTGTGGAGTACTAATAAAATAATCCTCTTTTATACGTCAATAGTTTATATGTTACTTATTAATTTAACAATGAGTGGTATGTGTAACTATATGTAATACTAGACTATACTTCAATAAATTGATTGAATGAACCTTAAGATAATGTGATATAAATTAAGTTGGTAATTTCATTTTTAGTAAAAGAATTATTTAAAATAATTTTTGTGATTGAAATATTTCTTTTCATTGGTTTTTCGATTTGGCCCTATTGTTTTTGAAAGATAGAATGAAATGAGTTATATATTTTTAGTGATCTTGTGATTATTGGATCATTTTCTTATATTTTTCAAGATAGACAAGTTGAATTAATTATTTTTCTCCCTTCATAATTTGTATGAAAGTAACTTATATGGATTATGATTTCTTTTGATATTGTATTTCTATAGGAGGAAGACAATGAGGGACATGTGATTTTATGGTACTCAGGATTTAGGGTAAGAATCTTTTGCATTTTGGCCAAAAGCTGTATAATAGTAGAAAAAGGACATACAAACTACCAGGGGGTTTGGGTGCATCAAGAGTTAGGAGAATTGAATAGAAAGAAAGAGTTTTCTTATAATTATCTAACCATTGATTTGTGAATGAGTTTTACATTATTTTAAACATAGTTTTCAATAGAAGAAAAGTTACACAGTTCAAAATTAAATAGAAAAAAAAATAATTTTTGTATGATTCTCTAACCATTGATTTACGAATGAGTTTTATGATATTTTAAACATAGTTTTCAATATAAGAAAAAGTTACAAAGTTCAATTAGGAGGATGTAAAACTATATTTTGAATAATTATTCTCACTTTTTATAAGATTTGCAAATATTTTTAAATTATTTCCAAGGTATATGTTATTTTCATATAGACTACATTAATTTAAATTAAATCTTGTTGTGATAAATAAAGGGGATTTGTCACTTTCATTAGGACATAGGTAGGAAGAATCCATCCTCACTAGTATAGGATAATTGACCATTTTCTTTTTTTATGATATTATTTTTATTACAAATACAAGTATTAAAGCGATCATATACCTTTCTTATAGAGGCATTTTCTTTTCATTTTGGAGACCAAGAAGACTCATTTGCTTTTATACTAATGGATACTTCATATCTACTCCTTTCTCTTTTGTATTCTCAGTAGTATAGATGGTCTATTTGGGATATTCATATGGATATATACTATTACATATTTGAATATAAAGAAAGAGTTTTCTTTTGATTCTCTAACTATTGATTTATGAATGAGTTTTATGTTATTTTAAACATAGTTTTCGACAGAAGAAAAAGTTACAAGGTTCAATTAAGAGGATAAAAAACTATATTTTGAATAATTATTCTCACTTTGTATATGATTTGCAAATATTTTTAACTTATTTCCAAGTATATGTTATTTTCATATGGACTATGATAATTTAAATTAAATCTTGTTATGTTTAGTAAAGGGGGTTTGTGACCTTCATTAGGACATAGGTAGGAAGAATCCATCCTCACTAAAATAGGATAATTGACCATTTTTATTTCTGATATTATTATTTATTACAAATACAAGTATCAAAGTGATCATATACCTTTCTTATGGAGGCATTTTCTTTTCATTTTGGAGACCAAGAAGACTCATTTACTTTTATACTGATAGATACTTCATATGTACTCCTTTCCCTTTTGTATTCAACCCCTTTGCGGTAGTATAGATGGTCTATTTGGAATATTCAGATGGGTATATACTATTACATATTTGAAAATTATCATTATTGTGAGGGTGGTTCTTATAAGGATATTTTGTGAGATATGTTACATTTTAATGGAAGTTTAGACAAGTATCGATGCTTATAGTAATCTGCCTCTATAACCCTAACTCCTAGTTAATTACACCCTCTAAGTTTAAAGTGTGTCAAAGTTGGTTTCAAAGTTTAGGTTTGATTTGTGATTATGATATAGACTTATTAGACTTGAAGGTTCATGATGGGAAGGGTTTAGTTAAGGCTAGATTAAGTTTTATACACTTAAATTCTACTAGTTAACAATATTCATTATATTTGATACATTATGGAGTTTAGGATTGAAATTTCATTTCTTTAATTCCTTATTATAAAGTCGATTGACTCTAGTTAATTGTTGTTCTTTATTCCCTTATAGGAAAATAAGGAGATGAATGACGAGAGTCTTGTGTGAATTAGAGGAGCACCTACTCTTGATGAACCATCAAAATAGGTTGATCTAGTACCTCTAAGCTAAGATCGTGGTAAGAGAAGATATTAAGTCTGGGTTACACCAGCTTCAACTCCATCTCTAAGTTTAACTCCAAAAGTTGATGTGGTGAATATAAGAATTTTTATACAATAGAATGTGTAGATGATGAGAAATATAGCTAACATAATGTCTAAATGGGTTAGCCACCAATGGCACCATCAATATTAGTACTAGTAGTTTCACAATCTTTTATTACTTCAAATGAAGAAGTTTACGATCCTTGTAAGTATTTAACACATTTTATTATGTTTAAGCCTCCATATTTGGTTGTAAGGTTGGAAAAATGCTAAATATTTTCTGCTGAATGTAGAGAAGATATGTTGCACTTTAGGATTTACTAATAATAAGTTAATTGGCTTTTAAACTAAACAGGTCAGCAATCAAGTGGAACAAAGTTAGAAAATCAACTTTTTCAATAAGTTATTTTGTACCACAAAATATTTGAAAAACTCATTCAAGTTTTTTTAAGTGTTTATCTCTTGAGGAAAATGAACTATAGAATTTGAGCAGTTAAAGCAATAAGGTTGAATTTTAAAAGAGTACTTACAAAATTTCAACTAAGTCCCTACATCTGGTGACTATTGAGAGAGATAAGATGAAGAGGTCTATTAGAAGGTTTCACAGTTCAATTTATAAATCATTAGTAATCCCTCTTTGTAGATGTTTAGCTAAGGTTATAGATGGCGCTAGAATATAAGAGAACTAAAAGATTGTAAGAGGAAATAGAACAGAATTATAGTAGAAGCCTTGAGGGTCAACAATGAGATGGTGGCATCTCTTTTAAAACTCAATCAATCATTCTTTCTCAAGTAAGGGTTAACAAAGATTTAAAGCTGAAAAATAGTCTAGAAACTAGTTCCACAACCTGTTAAATGCTATCTGTAGAATTCATAACTCTTCACATTTTGATAGTATTCTCACTGCTCATTGATTTTATGGGATGGAAAACTAAGGCTCATGTTACAAAGTGGATGATGTTATAGATGTAGAGAACAAGGACATTAGCTTAAAGGGTACAAAGATTTTGAAGCATAACTAATCCCTGGGATGAGTTCTTTCTTTCTTTCAGGAGCTATATAGACTTCTACTATTTTGTAAGATAGGCTATTAGTGTAGTTAGTAAAGGAAAGCAAGTGAAAATGCTTTAACCAAAAGCCAATGAAATTAATTTAGCCATTTTTTAATTTCAAAGTGAAAATTGAATAGTATAAATATGGAATTTTTGATTAGGTTACCATTTGATCCAAGCATGACTCCATATGGGTAGTTGTAGATCGACTTACTAAATGTGCTCCTTTCTTACCAATCCAAGTGAACATAGAATTTTCATATTTGACATGAATATATGTCAATTAAATAGTGAGTTTGCATGAATCCTCAATGTTTAAAGTATCTGACAAAGGCACTCAATTTATTTATTAGTTTTACAGAGCTTTTTAGAAGGCGTTAGGTATGAGCTTAGAAGTCAGTACATTTTTCATCCTTAATCAGATGGTCAATTTGAACGAATAATTTGAACTTTATAAGATATAATTAGAGCATGTGCTTTAGAGTTCAAAGTGACTTGAGAAGAATATTTACCTCTGGTAGAGTTGGCTATGCCAGCAACTATAAGTCCACCATTCAAATGACACCTTAGAAAGTATTGCATGGCAAAAAAATGTCATTCTCTATTTTATTGGAATGAGTTGTAGAAATGAAGTAAATAGAGGCAATTATGTGGCTTGAAATTTTTAAGATCACTCTTGAGAAGATTCAAGTTATTAAAGATAAAATGGAAGCTACTCAAGGGCAACAAAAGTCTTGTGTTGAAAATGAAAGATGAGACTTAGATTTGAGATAGTTGATAATATTTTTATTAAATTGTTGCTGATAAAAGGAGTTATACGATTGGAAAAAAAAATAAACTAGCTCAAGATATATTGGACCATATGAAATTATTTAACAAATTGTCAAGTGAGCTTATAAATTGACACTTCCGTCAAAGTTGTACCAAGTTCATCATGTTTCTATGTTTTTATATTATATATATATATCTATCAAACCCTACTCATAGTTTTAAACATCAATTTGTTGAAGTGAACTATATGGATTATAATAGATGGATTATAATAGATATGGGTGAAATGAAAGGAGGTTAAAACCTTGAGTATAAAAAAAGGAGTTATGACCAAATAAGTCATATGTGATGGTGTCTTCCTTCTTTTCATTTACACTTCCTTGGAATGTTGTATCATTAGTTAATTTGTATTATTACTAATATTCAGAGATATATCAGAGTTCCTAAGAGTCATCAATTATGTAAGATAAGCTAGTTAAAAATTTTATAGTACCATTGAGTTGATAGAATACTCTTTATGGCTTGATAATTAACATGTTAGCAATTAATGTAAGAATGAGTATTGTAAGTAAATATGTGTGATAATAATTAATATTTTAATGGATCGATTAAATGAACTTATAGGGAAAAATGATGATATAAATTAAATTGGTATGTTTTATTTTTAACAAATGCATTCTTTAAAATAATTTTGTGATTGAAATATTTCTTTTATTTGATTTATCAAATTTAAGCTACTATTTTTAAAGGATGGAAAGTAATAGTTTATGTTATAATATATATATATATATATATATATACATACATACTAGGTAGGGTTCGACAATGTATTGTTGTCAATGGTTGGAAAACTTCCTTCTACATGTTAATTTGTATGATGATAACATCTTCAATAAATTGTGATTTCTTTTGGAATAGAATCTCTGTGGCACGGAGATGATGATCTAAACTAGAGCATTGGATAGTCATGAATCAAGGGAGACAATCCCTAATGCTATGTTTGGTTGAGGTTTATTAATAGAATGAAATGAAATGTAATATTATTCTATCGTTTGAGATGAAGGTTTATAATAGAATAAAATGAAATGAAATGAAAGAGAAGGGTTTCATATTATATCACATTCCATCATAAATAGTAAAAATAAGAAATATCCGATTTGGAAAGTTTAGGATTAAATGTAAAATGATAAATAACTTTTCACTACATTACATTATAAACTCTTCTTCTAAACAATATTTCACTATATTATATTATGAATTTTTTCATCCCTCCCAAACAATAATTTTTTAATATTACATCTATTCATATTCTATTCCATTATAAATCATTCCATTCCATTAAAAATCTTACGTCTAATCAAATGACTAAGAGATACTAGTAAAAGAAGGACGAATGCATATTCTCATGAGAGGAGGATCAAATAAAAAGAACATGTTTTCATGTGATTTTTACATTTTATAGTATTTTTAATTAAATGTGGTTTCCAAGGAGAGATATAATTATGAGATTGAAGTGGGAGGGAGGATACAAAGTTATATTTTAATAATCATTTTTAATTTTTACATAATTTATAAATACTTATTTTTCCTTTTTTTCTAAAGTATGTATGTTATTGTCATATGAGTTAACTTGAATTGCTTCATTTTATAATTAGCAAAGATTATCCATCACTCTAATAGTCTAATGGCATGGCAAGTACGAATAATTTATTCTTGCCCTCTCAAAATTATTGATTTATTTTCTTTCTTTATTTTTGATATTATTATTTATGTACAAGTTCAGGTATCAAATATATCACATATCTTTTGGTTAAATAACACTATTTTCTTTTTATTTTGGAGATTAAGAAGACTTATTCTTTTACTCTATTTTTCTTTTTGTATTTAGCCATTTTATAGTTATTAATCTTGGATCTTCTGTTGTCATACACTCAGTTTGGGGGTGTGGCAGATTTTATGCAACTATACAGAAAACGAAAGCAACCTCAGATTAGGGTATGTTTCTATTGTATTTTGACCGACGTAGGAGTGTAACACTCGCTCCAATAAGACTACCGTTTCGTGGAGAACATTATTTCTTAACAGATTTATTAATTAGATTGATATAAAGTCGAGAACATGCGGCATCAAATATATAATCCTCTCGCTCCATGAAGGTCAATCGTAAATTGCTGGTATAACCTAAACAGTAAACCAAAATGTTGATGCTGCATCAACGTTTTGTTTGATGTCAATCAACAATCTTCCGCAGCTAGTTATGGCGAGCTTGTGGGTATATTTTGCTTTGAGTAGCCACGTTAACTCACTTAGTTAAGTCACTATGTCTTACTCCCTAGCTAGCATGCCTTTCCATAGAAAGGAGAGCTACACCCACCACTCACCTTATCTATGTGTTTAGCTGATAGGTAATAGGTAAAGACGAAAACATATTTTCCTTACACGATAAACGAGAGATCTCCCTTTCATAACTCAATCATGTTCATCTTTTACCTGTTTCATACAAAGACCTCCCCTTGTGAGACCCGTATTTGCTGTTAACACTTTCACTAAATTCAGTGTCTCGTTGAAGCAAAAAGGGGTCTAAAGAAAACGTTAATAAGAATAACAGAACAGAAAAAGAGAAGAGAATGTATGATCTAACAATAATATACAAAACTAGCAGATCTTTTTGGGAAGAAAGAAAGGGCATGGCAATATTTCACATGCCATTTCATTACATAGACTGAAGCAACAATCAGAAGGGGATTTCCACCATCGTCGGGAATGCTGAAAATTCCACTTACGCTTTGCATGTGCCTTTTCTTTTTCCACAACATGTCATCTATAAGCTTCGTATTATCGTTTCTGTGGCTGTTTTCGTTCTCTTTTATCTTTCCTGACGCTCTTTTGTTGTGGATTGATTAATCTAGAGCTCTCACTCCATCAACAATCAAGTTGGTCTTTTCCATAGTTCCTTTTTCCGTATGTATACGTACCTGATATCAGCTAAATCCATGCAATTATTACAGGTGGTCGTAGCAGTATCAACTTCAGTGCAATCAAATTGAATTGCATAATTCTGCCTTACAAGCGTGTTGGGTGCGTCCTAAGACTTAAAATATATACTTTGAACTTCATAATAATGGCGTTCAACTAAGAGATATATATAAAGATATGGGTTATATGCGCGTAGGCACACGAGGGATCGACTGATAGCCGATGATAACAGAACAATCCAAAACTATACATCGAACTGTTTATTCTTTCTTTCAATAGCGAGTTCTCAGTCAAAAAGGTTGCGTCTTTGTTGGTCTAAAAAGACATACAAAGCGCACCAAATATTTTGAACACCAAAGTATTCTGCGATCCTAACAAAAGGATCGTTTGAATGAAAGATAGGAATAATATAGTTACTTGGAAAACACCCTACCCTGTGGGGTACTCGTCCCTCAAAAATAACGGTCAACTTTAGTAATTTACTTTTTAAAGATTATGACTACATGCATGACTAAGATTTAGCATTCAGGTGGGGATTGCAAGCAACCGAAAATTGTCACCTTTTATGCCATGAAATAAGATAGTTGTTTAAAACAACGAAAGAATGGAAATTTCTTTGTTGTATCAATACAAGGTTCTTGATTTTCATTAGTTTAGGTACTGAAATACAAGGTCTTGAATTATAATAAGCACTTAAACAAAAGGAAGTTGTAAATGTTACTCATTTAATGCTTGGGCTTCAAAATGGAGTTTCAAAGTGAAAGTAAGTCGCTAGCTTTTTTCTTCTTTCCCCATCGAACACTTTGGTTTTTTTATTTTTATTTTTTCCCTCTTTTTGTTTTTGGGGTGTGGAGGGGAGCATAGAGCATTAGAGACCCTTATTTTCTTTTTCTCTTTTGGTTAAAGTAAAGCACTCTAACATAAAAAGCTATATTAAAAGGAAAATATGGCATTATCTACTCAAAAGGGCCGCTCATTTTATGCTTTTGAGCTTCAAACAAGCATCTCGGGGCTTATTACGTGGCCATGTGGGAGAAAGCAATATCCGAAAGAGAGATAGAGAACAGCAAAACAGTTCAGGCTAGCAGTCAGGCTTTAAATGGCTTGTCGAGAGAAAAAGTTGCTCTAATTTGACATGACAGCCTTGTTAATGTAAAGGCGATAGAATTACGTACCGCACACTCCTTTTCCCAAAAAGTTAGCATTATTTTATGATCATACAATATTTTTTTTACTTTTGCATTGTTTATTATATACATGGCATTTGCAGATTGAACATAGTAATGATGTTTGATTAAATTAGAACTACAAAAGGCCGGCATATTGAGGATATGGATTGTTTTATTTGTGGCGGGGGTTACAGGACGAGGAGAGGGCTGTAAGGTTTCCATGTACATGGTTGAACTCCTCCGATGGCTTCTAGATGGTTGCAACTCATATGGGCTTTTTACATGGCTGATGATTTCTAAACCTCCCATCCTCCCTTTGTATCTAAATATTTTCTTTGGCACAATATTTTTACTATACCCATCTTGAGGTCTTGGTTGAGCTCTCAATGGACTGTACTTACCCATACTCCAAGTACAGCTTAATGTTGGAAACTTGAGCTTTCCGTCAATGGAAAAGAGGAAAAGAAAAGGGAGTTTTGAAGTTATGTGATTCGTTGCTAGCTCAACCTTTTGGAATTTGGAGAGCTGGAACCAATTTATTTTAAATGTAATTTGGCAGGCCACTTTCGCTGTAGTTTTTCAACATAAATAGCCTATCCATAGAAATTATTTTTCTCCAGGAATCTTTCTTTTATGACAATCATCATTCTCTTTGCTACGAGGTTCCTTTTTATTTTAAGTTCCTTTTAAGACCTCTTATTGTAATAAAATTGTTCGTGAAAATGAAATATACGAAGTAAATATGGATTACCTGATCTCAGTTTCATAAAAAATTTAAAGAAGCTTTCCGAAATCATATCAAGTTCGAATTTACCGGGACCTTCATGAAAACTTCTCACCGGTATATAGTTAATATCTTTCTACAGTTTTCTTAATACATAAGCCTTTTTAATGAGTTAATGAATCTGTATGCTTAAGAATGATATGAGCAACTGTAGGAGACCTTAACTTATTTATATAGCTTTCATATTGAACTTCCCTATTACAAGTCCTATATAGATCTGATCCACATTGATTATGATCTATTTTCCTTTTGGACTTCAACCCAATGACCTAGATCATTTACTGAATCACTTTATTATGTTTATTTGGATCAAATTACATAACTTAACCGATAAATTATTGAAAATCGATAAAATGCAATTAATTGTTGTCCAAATTCATGAAAAATGCCTAATATTCTCTCCATTGGACAATAATTAATTGCGATATTGACTCAAGTTTGAAAACATTTTAAAAATTCAATTAAGTCACGCTACTGTATTGGTACCAAGTTTAAAAAGTAAAAACATTTGATCCAAAGATAACGAAAGTCCAACATTCTATCCCGCAAAACTTTAGATACTAAAAGATATCTTACATATGTATCATATGTGACACAAGTCCAATATAATCACGCATATCTAATACCTTACTAACATGAATGAGAAAATGGAGTGTTGCAAACTAAGATGATACATTTATGATCTAATATGTATCATCTTTCGTTTGTAGGTCTTTATTTCTCTAAAACTTATGCTAAACTACATCAGAGAAATCCTGTTGTCTCTTATCGAATGCTAAACTGCATTAGAGAAACCTTTATGTTCTTTAACCTAATGATGAATTGCATTAGAGAACCTTTATGGGATTAGCAACTTATATCTCCTATGTCATGTGAAAAAAAACTTATGGATATCCTTTTTAAAATTGTATGTGTCTAAATGACATAGCTTCAAGGTTAATCTGTATATATACACGTTGACTTTTTAAAATTCTTAAGATCGACACAGATCTTAAGACTTTCATATGTATTATGACTTTAACAATAACGTGTAATACTGAGGATAAAAAGATGATCATCTTTATTAATAAACGTCATAGTGTCATAATACATCAACAATGTACAAACATACAAGAAGCAAATATAACGATCCCTAACTAACACTGTCTAAGGACTTTAATACACTCATACTGGATACATGTCTTCTGAACACAAATGGGCGAAGTCCTTTGGTTAAAGGATCAACTAACATCTCAGTTCTGATATATTCTACTTCAACGTCACCTCTCTGAATAAACTCCTTCACGGTTAAGTATTCGACCTCCAAATGCTTAGAATCTATGATATTCTTATTGTTGTTACTAAACAACACAGCAACAAGCTTATCACAATACAACCAAATGGGTCTAGCTACTGAATCTACCACGGACAAATCAGAAATCAAGTTTCTGAGCCAAACCGCCTGTGTAGCAACCCCATAGCATACAACAAACTCTACATACATGTTCGAGGAAGTCATCAATGTCTACTTAACACTCTTCCACGATATGACACCATCTGCCAACATAAAAATGTAACCTGAAGTGGACTTGTAATCATCCAGACACATAACAAAATTGAAATTCGTATACCCTACGAGGCTTAGATCGTTGACCTCCTGTATGTCAACATATAATCCTTGGTACTCTTTAGGTATCTCAATACTCGCTTGATTGTATTTCAATGGTCTACACATGGGCTAGCCAGATATCAACCTAGTAGTCCCACAACAAATGCAATTTCCATCCTAGTGCACACCTAGGCATACATCAGGCTATTAACTGCATTAGAGTACGGAACATTACTCTTAGCCTCTCTCTTAACTTCAGTCTTTGGACACTGTGCTGAAGATAATCTCTCACTATGAGAGATAAGTGCTACAATAGGTCTATAAGCAATCATATTAAACCTTTGTAACACTCGCTTAATGTATGTACTTTGTGAGATGCCTAATATGTGTTGAAATCTGTCCAGGGTATACCTAGGACAAAAGATGTTTCACCAAGGTCCTTCATGTCAAAATGCTTGGCCAAAAGTTGCTTAACTTCATGTAACATGGTCAAGTCATTTGACTCAAGCAATATATCATCCACATACAACAGTAGGAAGATGACTTTGCTCCCTCTGACCTTGTAGTATAAGCATTCAACTTTGTTTTCCACAAAACCAGAAGAGTTCAAAACATCATCAAACTTTAGGTACAATTGTCTAGAAGCCTATTTCAGACTGTATATTGATTTGGTCAACTTGCAAATTTTTTCAGTTGCCCCTTGATCTTAAAATCCTTCATTATGCTCCATATAGACCTCCTTATAAAGCTCACCATTTAGAGAAGAAGTTTCAATGTCCATCTAATATAGCTCCATGTCATAATTAGCTACTATTGTTATAATCACTTTAAATGCATCCATTGAGAATACGGGAGAGAAGATAACATTAAAGTCAACCCCTTTCTCTCTAATTGAACCCTCTGGCAATCAATCGAGCCTTAAATCACTCAACTTTATGCTAAGTGTCCTTCTTGGTCTTAAATAACCATTTGCAACTGACGGGTCTACAATGTTGAGGCAAATCAATCAGCTCTCTTACCATCTTATGCTGCATAGATCGCATCTCATTATTCATTGCTTCTCACCATAAGTCTGCACAAGGTCCAGAAACGACTTTTGTAAAGTAACTGGATCCACAACATGTCCTATATTATAATCTTGGCACCTAAATAGACTATGTAATCAGACGAGATAGTTGAACGTCTCTCTCTAGTGGATCTACGCAATTTCATTGTTTCTTGTACCCTAGGAACCTCTGCTTGCACAGGTATAAGTTCACGTTCCTGCACAAACATGGTACTCAGACCTTGATCCGCTGGACCTGACTATATGAGTCACAGATATGAAATAATTGTAGTATTTGTCCTGCTATCACCCAAAGGTTGAGAGGGCCCACCCACATCATGGACATCGTATTCCAAAAACTTAGCCATTTGTGATTTCACTATTTTGGCTTCTCCCTCTCTATAGTAAAATCTGTAACTTTTAGAGTGGTCGGGATAGCCTACTAGATAGAAACAAGTAGAATGAGGTTGCAATTTACTTTTATAAGGATTATATAATCATATCTCCACAGGGCAGCCCCATGTGGTACGCTTAGTTTTCACCATTTACAGAGTTCAAAAGGTGTCTTAGGTACTAAGTTGCTTGGGACTCTATTTAATATATACAATGTCATCTTAGTTAATGACCTCACTCAAAGGTAATCTGTAGGTTAGTCCTGCTCTACATTGACCTCATCATGTCCTTTGGGGTGCAATTACGCCTTTCAGCCACACCATTTTGCTTAGAACCATCTGGCATAGTGAATTGAGTCACTATTCCAATCGATTCCAAATACCTGACAAACGGACCCTTTTTTTGTCCTGCAACACCATGTCTGCCATAGTATTCTCCTCCCCGATCAGATTTGGTAATCTTTATTGAATTTTCCAATTAGTTCTCAACCTCAATCTTGAAGATCTTGAATTTATGAAGAACGTCAGACTTTTCTTTAAGCAAGAACATATAATTATAGCGAAAAAATCATCTATAAATGTCAAAAAAAATCTAGAATTGCATAACGTAGCTATATAAGGTCCACTTATGTCTATATGAATGAGGTCTAACAAGCCAGAAGCATGAGTTGATCCCTTCTTTTTTTTCTTGGTCAACTTACCTCTACAACAGTCAACACATGTTTCCAGATCACCAAAGTCTAAAGTTAGAAGAATGTTTTCGTTTATTAATCTCTCAACCATTTCCTTGAAAATGTGGCTCAAACGTTTATGTCACAACACGTATAAAGTTTCCTTTATTAAAGGTCTCTTATAAGTCACAAGTTCGGCAATATAAAAAGAAACATACATTTCATTAGGGGTAAGACACATTCTATATAAACCGTAAGACAAGAAGGTAGCTCCTATATGTTTTGCATTGATAAGATATATTTACAACTGAAGTATCAAATACAAAACGATAAAAGTATTTGTCTAAAACTGACACAGAGATTATATTTCGTCTAAATGACAGTATATAAAATGTGTCTCTTAAAACCATTACAAACCCCATATCAAAGTTCAAACTTACATCCTTTACATATAAAACATCCACTTCTTCATTATTGCTAATAATCAACTTGTCCTCACCTTTAGTCAGCCTTCTCATGGATCTAAACCTTTGCATTGTGGAGGAAACATGATTAGATGCTCCACTATCTATCCACCAAACACTTGATGTGGCTATAGCTAAATTAAATTTACGAATCATATAGGCCGAGGAGTTACATGACAGCTCCTATTTAACTTTCCAAACTTTGTACTTCTGCAGTCAAATTTCTGATGCCCCTTCTTCTTACAGAAGAAGCACCTCATGTTCTTTAATTCATATAGACTCTTTACAATGCTAGACTATCTAGTCTAAATATGTGGAGAGAGTTTGGATTTCTCACCCTTAACCTTTTGGGGCTTAGCCTTTCCCTTTCCTTTGGCTATATATAAGGATGTATAAGGAGTGCTCTTCAGCTTCTCCTCTACTACAACACATCGAGAAAGGATGACATTGATATCCCAAGCCTCAACCTAGGAAATGTATGAAGTGACCTGTAACATCCCATTACTTGTAGGAGGTTTAGATTGGTAATTGTGAGTGATCAATGAGGGTAGAGATGCATTTTCATGTTCATGCGTATTATGCCATACACATATATATATATGAATAGTTAGTGTTATTGCACATGAAAAGAATGGTACATGCATTCATGAAATAATTCCGGGTATAATTGAATTGATTTGTGAAATGTTGAGAATTTTGAATGTTTTCACTTTGGAAGTGTTCTGGGTTAGTGGAATTGTGATATTCTTGAATTTTGGTGAATTTAGGAATAAGTTTTGGAAATTATAGAAACTAGAAAAAAATGAAATTTCAATGAAGATTTAGAGATAATTGGTTTGTAAAGATAATAGTTGTATTGGAAAGAGGAGAGCTAAATGGAGTTAGTTTCAAAAGAAACTAAGTTGGAGTTTAATCATTAAGACAGTGACAAGTGTCATGTAGGATTTTGTACTTTTGCTAGAAGTAGGTTACTGTTCTTTGAGAGTTAAAAGGTTACGTCTTGTCTAAGTCCCTTCTTCGTTATCACCTTTTTCAAACTTTCTTTTGAAACACAAATTTTTTTTTAAAATACCTCCTAAAAGATTTCTATACTTTCTTCTCTCCTTCATCAAACCTACCTTGTTATTTGTGTCCTCTACCCTAAGAAAAAAAACCAGAAGCTGGTCATTTTTCTCTGTGAAGTGCATAAATTGTGTGGAGTTTAAGGCTTGAAGAATTCGGAGTTTTCAGCAGGTAAGTTACTGTCTCCTGCATGAGAAATGACATTTACATGTTTGTTTTTTTTCTCAAATACTATGCTATTGGGGAATGAGAAATCTGGTTATGTGTAAATTTAGTGTGTTGAAAGATCATGAGTATTTGGGGTGTTGTAAAACTTTGAAAGGTTGAAAATCTGGAAAATATTCGCTGAGTATGCTTCGGTTTGTTAGCCATAACTTTTTGTCTAGTGATCCAAATGAGATGATTCTTGATTCGGAGTAAACTAGAAACATATGACTACATTTCTTATGAAGACATCGAATTTCAGTTCGGTCCTTAAGAATCTCAAAAGTTGTCATGAAGTTAAGAACTGGGTGCAGGATGTTGAGAGTTGAGTGAAAACTCGTGTTCCAATTTCGGGAGGAAATCTGGACCTAATTTAGATAGATTCTGACAAAGTTGCCTTCTTAAGAGTTGTAGATCTCTCTTTTATCTTTCCAACGGTATATTATATGAAAAATTTGGACTTTAGAGTCAAAAATTATGATTCTTACAAGTGGACATGTGAAGGGAAGAAAAACAGACGCAAAAAAGTAGATGGAAAAGCAGACGATAGAAAAGCAAACGATAAAAAGTAGACGATAAAAAGTAGACAGAAGAAAAGTAGACGGAAGAAAAGCAGACGATAGAAAAGCAGACAATAAAAAGTAGACGAAAGAAAGTAGAAGGAAGAAAAGTAGATGGAAGAAAAGCAGACGATAAAAAGTAAACGGAAGAAAAGCAGACGATAGAAAGTAGACGACGCAAAAGTGAGACGATATAGAAGTTAGACGATAGAATTGACCTTTGAGGTCTTCATAAAAGTTGTAGATCTATAAGTCTTCTTTCCAATAGTCTAAAAACGAAATTAATCCGACATCTATAGTGAGAGCTATGGCAATTGCACCAAGGTATGTGTAATACAGGTAAAGAGATGAACATGTTAGATTCTTCTGGCCATAACTTCTTCTCTAGACATCCAAATGACTTGGTTCTTGAACCATTAGATTCGTAAGACATTGATCTATATCTC
>JAOTAZ010000005.1:33520536-33532072 GCA_025629785.1 Erythroxylum oxycarpum
GGTATTTTCATATACCCCCCATATCGGGTAATTTTATCGGGTACCCATCGGGTTCGGGTACAATTGCCATCCCTAGTCATTGCAGACTTTTCACCTGGACTTGTCATAACAACTGATGCTTCTCTTTCTTGCAAAATTTCTCCCTTCAGCACGTACAAATTTGCAGTTATATTCTATGCTTTCATAAATACAAACGCTCCTTTAATCACCTTCATGATCTTGTTCTGAATCTCAAATCTAAAATCGAGATCATCTAGTTGCCCTACAGACAACAAATTTTCTTAAAGACCTCCGCGTGTCGCACTTTTTCAATAGTCTGAGTTATTCCATCGTACATCTTTAACTTGATGGTGCCGATACCAACAATCTTCAGAGCCTGATCATTACAACTGTACACAGATCCCCTAGAGACAAATTAATACTGATGGAAACATTCTCTTCGGGAGGCCGCATGAAAAGTAGCTGCTGAATCAATAAGCCATACATCATTAAATCTTCTCTTTCCTCCAATAGTTGTTGTCGTTTCACAGACCATTGCACCTCCATCATATGAAGTATTTGTCGCATTTTCTTAAGGAATAGAATCTTTCTTATTCAGATTCCAACAATCATTCTTCTGGTGCCCTTTCTTGCCACAATTATAACACTTGAAATTCTTCTTATTCATAGATTTTGATATGCCATGACTATGACTCCTACTTGGGTCACGTTTCATTGATCTTCCTCTCGTCACCTTCAAGGCCTCCACCTGTTGCGAATTTGTCAACCTGCTTTCCTTACTTTTGCGTCGACTCTCTTCTTTCATAATAGCAACTACAATATTGTCGATGACTAGAGTGTCTGTGTTGTTTGTTAAATTGATGACGAGTTGATCATACGAATCTAGTAGACTTTGAAGTTGAAGCCCCGCATATTCACTTATCTTTATTGTGTGCCCCAATGATATGAGTTGGGAAAATAGAGTATTTAAAGAATTTAAGTCCCCCGTCACCGAAGTGGATTCGCCTTGCGTAAAGTGTATAGTTTACTCTTCAGAATTTTTTTTGTGAAGTGATTTGGCCTCGTATAATTTTGTGAGGTAGTCTCATATTTCCTTCGGAGTCTTCTTTTCCTCTATATTGGATAATACTCCATCAACTAAAGCTAGGTGAAGATTGGCTACAACATTCTCATCCATCTCATTCCACTTTTCATCTGTGACTCCAACTGGTCGTTCACTAATGCCCGCCAGACAATTATCTTTCCTTAAGATTACCTTTATCTTCAGCTTCCACAATAAGAAATTGCTTCCGTTGAAATTTTTAATGTTGTACTTTGTCAATATTACTTCTATCATAACTATTTTATGAATAGTGCCTTTAACAGGGTAAATAATATTCTAACTTATCTTTTGATGTGGAAGATCCACACTTAGTGGCAATCACAAAGTATACAATAAGTAGATATACGCACCCAAAGTAGGGTCTGATATCACTTGTTATGAACAATTAGGACTTGAGTAGAGCTGGGTCGCAGCTATATTGAAACTAAAAATATTGAAGATAAAATAGACACACATATTTTACGTGAAAAACTTTTAAATAAGGTGGTCTTATTATTAGGTGCAAGATAAATTTTAAAGGTGTGGGTACAAGTGGATAATGTCAAAAAGTGAGTGATGTCGACTCTGTGAAAGTCTTGAGTAAGCTTATTGTACTTCAGTAAAAGTTGATTAATCTACATGAGAGCTCGACAGATGTAGAGGTGTGTGTCAAACTACGTTAATAAATTTCATGTGATGATTTATTTACTGCACACTTAATTTTTCTACTTGTGATCAGATTCTAAAAAATTATAGTTGCTAACTGAGTTATTTTATGATAAGTAATAATAAATCTCAGTTTGAAACAATTGTGGCGTAATAAGAATTTTGCATAACTTCTCCAACCTTCGGGTTTTTCACACATCAATGAGTTGTGAGCAGTGACATGATGCCCAACTTGCAAAAAATGAGCATGACCTTCTACAAAGTTTCTTAAAACTTCTAGTCTCCTTTATGCACGGGCAAGAATCTTAAAATTGAATGCTAGTATCATATATTGATTAAGGAAATAGATCAATTTAATAATTTCCATATCAATTAATAATGTTAAGATCTCGAATTTGTTGTACGAGATTAGTAATTTTCTATTTGTTTGCTTTAACGTGGTTTTGAACTTGTTCAACTGTAACATTGTATTTCAAAAATATTTAAAACTTTTTAAACAAATATTACAAACTGTATAATGGATTTTATAATAATTTATATTAAGATAATATAATTAAAAATAAACTTTTATAATATTTTTGTTATTATTTTAAGCTACAATAATGCAATTAAAAGAAATTCGAATCGATGATAAGATAAGTCTTTTAATCTCAATCATCATCTAATTCAACTAGTTAATAAGAAATAACACTAGAATAATGACCTATTTTTTTAGGTTAAGCCACCCGGTATCCGATGTCACATGGTTAACGACTAGTCTAGATTTGAGCCGGGTAGGACCCTTGTGGGGCGACGAAGTTCTCCCTCACGAATTTTAAAGCGACTCCATTCTCAAGACTCGAACTCGAGACCTTGGTTAAGGATGGAGGAGCCCGTGCCACTCTACCACAGCCCTCGTGAGTAATGACCTATTCTTATTACTCTATTCTTATCCAATTTTATAAGCATTTATCGATTCAGTAAATAAGATCTATAAAAATAAATAGTTGATGCTTATGTAATGTAGCAAGAAAAGAGTAACAAAAAAAAACTATTGATCTAACCCACACTCGTATGCCAAAGAAAATTATATTTCTAACAAGTGCGTGTCTTGGTATCTATGTAAATAAATAAATAAATAATCGTCATTTATAATTTATTCCAAAAGTGAAAGAATCAGAACAGAAAAGATCTCCATCAAATGCTGCTTTACGATCTTACGATTGGGAAGAAGTTGACTCATTTGGGATATCCAATAGGCACACATTTGTTGAGACCGCGTATGGCCCGTGGAACATAATTATTGGTTTAAGTTAGATATGTTGAATCGCAGCATGAGTTCCCCTAAACAGGCGCGAAGCAGCGAATCAGAACTCCATTATGCATTTTCTTTCCAACACTGGGATGCACAGAGATCGTATTTAAATAATAAAAAAGACGTTTTTGGCATTAAAATAATCAAACCGAGGCCTTTATAAGTACCGAGTTATAAGTGTAAACAAGTACCTCACTTTGTTCTCGTTTCTCAACTCTCATAATATACTATTACATACGATCATCGTCGACGGCCATTGAAAAAGAACAAATATATGGAGGAATCGAAGTCGAGATTTCAGAGAATATGTGTGTTCTGTGGTAGCAGTTCAGGCAAGAAGGCTAGCTACCAGGAAGCTGCCATTGAATTGGGCAAAGAATTGGTATTGTTTCTTTACGTAAGCTTTTCAGGATATATTGTGTTGAGCCATGAAATCTGAACCTAACCCAGGATCAGTTCTAGCTTAACAAGCCTGTCTTTTCAAGGGGGTTGCCCTTTGAATCCAATGTTGCTGTATTTGACTCGGATTCTGTTCTGAATTGTTTTCACCGCTTTTTGGAGAGGCCGTTAGATTTTTTTATTCAAAGGCCTTCAATTTTCTTTTCAAGTCTCGGACACCTTCCTCTGTTAATGACAATAGAAGTAGTTGTGTTTATGGTAGTTTTGCCGTCTGATATTGTTTCTCCGATTTCCATGAATTGGCTTGGTTGTTCACATTCTCTCTCTTGACAAGTGGGTGTGGCAAGTTGCAACAACCAAGCTAGGCTTCAACGTGGGCTTATGATTAACAAAGGAGAGAGCAGGTTTAGGGTTTATGTTTGGCATGAAACACTGCTAGCTGTAACCTGCCTGTCAGCTGATAGCAGCTTGCTTGCATGATAACTATTTATGTATATGTTTTTCAGTTTTTTTTTTTAATTTTACCATTAAAAATCTCATCCCATCTTTGTAGTTTTGTTTTGCAACTGGGATGTAGAAATTTCATGCTGTTCCACGGGAAACCAAACGTGCTACCTTGGTATCATGACTCTCTCAAGCTTCTTCAATAACCATAAACTTGACGATTTTTTAAATATATATTATTTATTTTAGTAGCCTCGCTTCTCCTTTTCTTAGTATTTTCATTTGTTCTTTCCCAGTGAATGATAACTACACATTGTATAATGAACGTTCTGAAATCTGAATTATGACACATCTTAATGGGTTCGGTTTTCAATGCATTTGAAGGTTGAGAGAAGGATTGATTTGGTCTATGGAGGTGGAAGCGTGGGATTGATGGGTCTTGTGTCTCAAGCAGTTCATGATGGTGGGCGCCATGTTCTAGGGTTGGTCTCTCTCTCTCTCTCTCTCTCTCTCAAGAAGTTTGTTTCTAGAGACAAGAATCATTTCTTCTCATGGTGGTTACCTTCTTTGAAATGAAAATAAAGGTTATTTTACTTCTTGAACCGTGCAAGTTCGCAGTTTTCTATGAATCGGAATTCTCATTACTAATACCTGCCCAAAGACAGACATCATTGGATCAAATGCTGGTCCAAGCAGATGAATGGGGAATATTTGTAATTCCTTCGGCGCAGAAAGTGGCCTCTTTTAAATCTTGTAGAGAGTCTGAACATGTTCTGAACATGGGAGTCATGTGTTGATGGGGCAGTAATTATGAAGTGTAGTTCCTACAGTACAATCCAACAGTGTGCCTCAGCCAATATTTTGCAGGTTTTGTCAGTTGGATAAAAGTGAATCCATTTAGGTCCTTTCAATGTCAGTCTAACACCATCATTCCAAATACTGATACGGTGAAAAAGCTTGATGGAAAGCTAGTTAGCTTTACAAGGATAGTGATTACTGGTTCAGAGACCCTTTTCTTTTTCATGAATGGAAAGTTGAGCCACTTTAGATTGTCTAAGGGACACCAGTTACCCATTTGACAGTACTGTTGTAGTTTCCAGGCCGGACATGGAATGCCGAGTACCTGGTGTTCCATGCTCTTTAGTCTTTACTTACATGGGACAACTCAAATTGGGCCATCCTTGTCCTTTATACCTTCCGCTTTTTCTTTTTTTCCTAAATTAGACTCTGTAAATTTAAAATAGTAGAGTCTCAATTTTCAAATTATATAGTCAACAACTTTAGTTTTGCTTCAGTACATGCTTTCAACTATGTCAACTATACTCCAACAGAGGACAGGATCAGAAATTATTTATTTACTTAGACTTGAAATGTGTATCACGTTAAATATCGGATGACTAGTTACTAACTTAAAATGGTTTTGACAACTAAGTTGACTTCTAGTTATTATTGAAATAAAAATTTTATCTTGCTGCTTTTATGTGTTAAAAGAGTTTTGTGGTTCAGGCTTTTAGTAAAGTACCCTTTATTTTGTATTTTCTGTTTGATTGAAGGTTAATTACTTGTTTATTCCATCTAATGCATGGAACTAAAATATTTTATCAAATAACAACTTTGTTTTATGGTGGCTTGTTTGCATTGCAGAGTTATACCTAGGAGTCTGATGCCTAGAGAGGTACACTTTATTTTCTTTTTCTATAACTGGGGCATCTCCGAATGCCATTAGTTGCTTAAAGAATTAGTTGTAACACCTAAGGGGCATGCAGATAACTGGTGAAACTGTTGGAGAAGTGAGAGCTGTGTCTAATATGCATCAAAGGAAAGCGGAGATGGCTCGTCAAGCTGATGCCTTCATCGCACTACCAGGTTAGGATTTAATCTGTGGATCTTCTCTCAATAAAATGATTAGATCCGTATTTCAGGGCATGAGAATCTTTAGAGATGCATTTGTTTCGTATGATTCTGAATAATTCTATCACCACCTCACATGCGACGTAAATCACTGTTAGGGGGTTATGGCACCCTTGAAGAATTGCTGGAAGTTATTACGTGGGCTCAGCTCGGTATCCATCGCAAACCTGTAAGAATCATTCCCCTTGATCCATTGTTTTTCCAAGTATTATTTTGTTCCTTGGCCTTTTAAAATTAAAAACTAGAACTAATATGCCTAAAAGATGTGAATTAATATCAATAACATGTTGTAATTAATTGATTTTTGCAACTGATTTTTTTATTCTTTTGTTCAGATCAAGCAATACACTTATCATATCTTTTACAGGCCGATATGAGTAGATTTACGTGATGTTATGTTTGGGTCTAAAACTCCGATTAGAATACTTCAGTTGACATGCTAAAATAGTTTGATCTATCACTGGATGTGTTTTGTTTCTGGAGTACACGCTTGTTTTCTTCGAAAGGGATTGCAACTAAATAAGTGCCATGAAAACCGATCAGTTTTCATTTGGTAGATGGCTAAAGGTGACAAACCGAATCAGTTCAAAGGATTCACATGGAAAGATGGGGATCGTACTATATAATGATTTGGTGGATTGTTTGATTGCAAGTATCTCCGTTTGAACGGGAGAAAGGTTCTCGTTTATTGGTCAAAAGGATGACGGTTGAGTTTGATTCCATGGTTTATTCATTATTCTACATTGCGTTGCAGGTGGGTCTACTGAACGTAGACGGGTTCTACAATTCATTGTTGTCCTTCATAGATAAGGCCGTTGATGAAGGCTTTATATCTCCAATTGCACGTCGTATAATCGTCTCTGCACCAACTGCAAAGGAATTGGTCAGACAACTTGAGGTAAATAATACCTTTTGAGGATTAGAATGTATGTTTAAGGTGGTGCGCTGGCTACTACTCTTGAAAATAACTTTAACTATATTAGACTAGTAATAGTCTTTTACTTGGTGATGTTGAGAGTCACTAGACTTTGTTGTAAAAATGTTTTGACAGGAGTACGTACCTGAATGCGATGAAATAGTGTCCAAGTTGGAGTGGGAAGAGGTTGATAGACTGAATTATGTGCCTGAAACATCAGGAGTTGCAACTTGAACGGGTAAAATCGTGGAAGTGTCCTTTTTGGGGGTTTTTATTTTTGACTACTTGGTACATAGACGTCTTCAGCGACAGGGACATGTAGGGTTTCTCCTTTTTGCAGCTGGGCCAGCACAATGTCACAAATATACACCAAGAAAGAAAAAAAAATGTAAATTTAACCTTCTGTTTTTTTTTGGTTGAAAAAGCTGTCAAGTATGGAAAGGAAATCAATCGAAAGCTTTTCTGCTTCTATAAATTTATATATATATGTCATCTACTTTGAAATTGGCGTGCTTAAAGTAGGTGAAAGACAGAATGCAAGATGGTCTGGGTATGGGTATGATTTTAGTCTTGAAAAGTAAGGAAAAAAGAGATATTGTTGAGAAGGAAAGTGAGACAAAGATCTAGGCTGAGAAGATTTATCCTTTGTAAGATCATTCGTTATTTGATAATCTCTCCGAAATCCAAATTGAGGTGTAACATACTGAAATAAAAATGTCGGCAAAAGAGTAACTTTTGATTATTAGAAAAACAGAAACAAGATAAGGTCAACTGGGCAGCATGATTCAAGTGCCCCCATTTTTGTCAAAGTGACGATTACGGATTCCGACTTCCGAACTGAAGTCTTGATGGTTCATTGACCTCAGGTGAAAACATATGAATAAAGTTTCACTTCGCTTCTATTAAGTCTTAGACTATTTTCTTTTTCAGATTATTAAAAAAATGGGATGGGAATCTCCTTTTTCACTTATCGTATTTTTGTCCTTTTTGGGTTCGAAACCAACCTTGCCAGTAGACTGTCTACATTTGTATATTATAAGAGTAATTCTAAACCAACTCCCCTCGTCCACATTATGATCTCCGAACTCGGTGTGGTTTCGTCCAAATGATCAAATGGGCGGGTGGGTTGGCAATTCAATTTGCTCCACTTCGTCAGATTACTAGAGAAGTTTTCGTATGAGCCGTATAATCGAAGAGAGAATTATTCAAGATCTTGGCGATCAAATACATCTTTAATGAAAATAAGTTGAGATGGAAAAGGCAGGCTCTGAGAATAATTGTTTGTAACAATTAGGTCGGCACAAGTGAGCCACATGATCCAATATAATTTTGCCTAAGTTGATACCCATTTGATTACATTGGTTGATAAATCAAATTTTGGTCAACGGATTGATTTTTGGTAGATAAAAAAAAAAACTGAAGCAACAATTGAGCACCACAATTTTATAAAGATTAAGAATTGAAACCAAACAAACAGTTAAATGTCATATGTATATGTACAAGTAACGTTTGTTAACATTACTTGTACTTGGGATAAAATTAAGAACAGGTAAAATGTATATAAAAAAGAGCTACTTAGTTCGGCTACTAATGCTTTTGGTTTTGATTCACGCGGTTTATAGTACAACAAGAATGTCGCTTTAGATGACAATTTGAAGTCCATTATCTTGCAAAAGGGTAGGAACATTGACTGATTCCAGTTTTAAACATACATATGACAAGTATAGAAAAGATTATCTGAAACACAACAGCCACAATCTCGGTGTTTTGCACTTATTCCAGAAACTCCAGTCTCAAAAGACATCACATTAAGAACGAAAAATCATACAACCCCCGATTGGCAATTGGCAGTGACAAAAAAATTGGCTTCTTTTTGTCAATGCAGATTCCCTCTATATTGCTGCAAAGTACTCCTTGCTCAGCTTTGGGTCTGGCTTCATGGACTTCTCACCAGGCTTCCACCCAGCTGGGCAAACTTCATCTGGGTTCTCTTGCACATACCGTAAGGCCTGCAACAGATACAAATATATATATATATATATATCAACCACAACTGTGGACTAAATGCCATCTATATGTTTCAAACATAACCCGGTACTTGATAACAATCACCTGGAGTGTTCTCAATGTCTCGTCAACACTTCGTCCAATGGCCAGGTTGTTAATTGTGGAATGTTGGATGACACCTTCCTTATCAATAATGAAAAGTCCTCTCAATGCAATGCCCTGATGTTAAACAAAATAACCTCAGAGAAAAAGCACAAGTGCAGATTATAAAGATAGCATTAAGTAATTGATGAACAATTGCAATTACTGCAAGAGAACATAAATTTAATGACTTATCACAGACGTTTATGATGATGAGCCACATGCATGCACATCCAAGATAGGAAGAATTACGTTGAAAGAGAAAGGAGAACATTCTCCAAACAAGTATGGGACCGCAAATATGAGTCTATCTTATACCTGATCAGGGATCAGCACTCCATAGGATTTGGATATTGACTTGGTGACATCAGAAATTAAAGGGTAGTTCAGATCCCCCAGTCCGCCTGACTTTCTATCTGTTTGGACCCATGCAAGGTGCGAGAACTAGACAGGAAATAGCAAGAGGCAAATGCAGAAGAAGTTAACGGATCCATCAAGTTAAAACAATCCATTTCTTAAACATATGAAATAATCGCATGCCAATTATTAATTAAAATCTTCCTTTAACTGGGATAACCATTAGCACCAATCTTACAATTGCTTATAGATAGAATCGTAGCTCAACAGCAACATAATATTAACTAATGGAACATTAAGATTTTGCAAGGGGTAACTCCCAGAAAACAAAATTACTAAAGATTACCACATTATGAGAGTCAACACTCTTTATTCCAATTTGTCATCTCTTACTACGTAGGCAGGTGATTTCAAAAAACTTCCATAATTATATTTTATGTTAAGAGGAGAAGCGGTTCATATATAAAGTGACTCATACCTTAACCCAAAACCTTATGGATATGGGTTATGAATCCTTTCTAATATATAAACCATTTTATTTCTTTGTTCACTTCTAATGGGAGATTTATTAGTTATTTCAACAAACATATACCGCATATATGGAATTATAAATCCATTTTCAAGAGGTCAACTGGTCTGAAATATGCCTCAATTCAAACCCATTGGTCACATTAATCATGTCTTACTCAGCTCCCCCTCCAATAATTATCTGTCACACTTGAAAACAAACAATCTTGGTTC
Organism: Erythroxylum oxycarpum; assembly: GCA_025629785.1. Lineage (NCBI taxonomy): Eukaryota > Viridiplantae > Streptophyta > Magnoliopsida > Malpighiales > Erythroxylaceae > Erythroxylum > Erythroxylum oxycarpum. The sequence continues at coordinate 33,530,494 of JAOTAZ010000005.1, forward strand.
TAATTTGCCTCTCTTATTACATAGGCTTACAACTCAAATCTCGTAGCTTATATAAATAATGTAGAGTCAAATTCTTTTAAGATGAAAAGAGCACCCAATTGATGCTAAGGCACGAGATTCAAATTGGAAAATATAAAGCATTAAGATTGCAACTGAATTTCGTATTGCTCCTAGCAGTTGTTGTATTTATGAGTTAGAACTTACCACACTGTCAACTGAAACACCCAATACTTCTGTGTTTAGCTTCTCAAACTCTCCATAGCGGTCACTAAAAGCAGTAATCTCTGTGCACAAATTTAAGCAGGAAAACATATTTAGACACTTAGAATCCACACTCACCCAAAGTCAAAATTTATCCGTTCAAGGGCAAACAAACCTGTTGGACAAACGAATGTGAAGTCCAATGGATAGAAAAAGAGAATTACATACTTCTTCCCAATATATTCAGAGAGTTTAACCTGCAACACAAGTGAACCAGTCAAGACAACGGCAGTGAGGAGCCAATGGCATGTAATCTGCCCAGGATAACACTTTTTGAGGAAACAATAGACTGGCTTATTTGGTTTAACTGATATTAAATCTAATGGAAGAACTCGCAGAATTAGAAGGCCCCATCTGGTTTTATAGTGAATATTGACCTTAATTTCTTTCGAGCTATTGCTTCCATGCAAAGCAGTGGTGAACTTGGGGACTATTCAGCATATTCACCACAACAATCTAAGACAATAATATCTTTCCTGTAGATGTTTGAATACTAGGCTTATATATACAGAAAGAAAGACGGCAATAAAAGATCTAGACCTATATGTAATGTCTCACTGACATACACAAATATATGCACATAAATTAACTTTTTAGTATAAGCAGTATATGCTTTCAACATTGCCATTCAGTATCCGATTACTTTCGAGTTAATGGCAGTATCTATGGTGGCAGTTTAATTTAAGTAACATGAATAAAAGAACAAAGCACATTGCTTGCCCAAAAAAACTACCTTAATGAACTCCTGGTCAAAAACCGCCTCCGCCTCGAAATCCGGTGCTGTGTTCCCAACAAGAGGCAGTTCACCGCACTAATTAAAAAAGCTCACCCAAATCAGAGAACAACAAAGCGAGTTCAAGAAATACACACGGAAGTAGAGATACAGAGATACATACAGCGGCTTTAATGATGAAACTCTTGGAGGAAACGGAGCGCGAGGCAGGCATGGATTGGAGGAGAAGAGGCTTCCGGCGACCGAAGAAGGAAGAGCGAAGAGATGGGCTTGTTGGTGGTGAGAATCTGGAGATGGGAGGGGCTATAGCTTTGGTGGGGATTGGGGAGATGAGAGCAACGGAGGCAGCTGACCACGCCATCTCAGAGCAGAGTGAGAAATGTTTTCAAGTTTAAGGTGGAGAAATGGTCAGTCAAAGGATAAGTAGAAAATACCAGACCAGAGGCCTCCCGAGACCCGAGTCCCGACTTTGCCTTTTTTTTTTTTTTTCTTCTTCAAATTAAAATCATGTTCAATTTTACCATTTCTTCAGATTAAAAAACAAAGAAAAATTTTAAAAATACAGAGAAAATTTTTCTTATTCTT
>JAOTAZ010000005.1:33532129-33546272 GCA_025629785.1 Erythroxylum oxycarpum
AAAAAAACCTTTTAATGTTGACTTCTGATAAAAAATAATAGAGAAACCTAAGTAATAAATTTGGTACATATGAACTAATAGTACTTAAGTGAGGTAGACTAGAACTAGAACCTAAACTCATCCCAACTCGGGATGAGAGATCTTCTGTACCCGTAAACTAATTCTAACCCTGTGCCAAAAGATCTCTCATCCAACCTAACTTTTCATAAGTTGAAAACCTTAAAATTCGACCAATAATTCAAAATGAATTGTACAATTTTCAAGTTTTATTGTCAATATGAATTAATGAAATTTTAACTTTGAATAAAATATTTATTTCACTTTGCTTAGGAAAAAGCTTTTGGAGTAATAATAAAGAAAATACAAAGCAAACAAGGCTCCTGAGTTAGTTACAAGAGTTGGGGTCCAAAAGTACTTAAGATATTGCTTATCAAGTCTGCCATCCTTTAGATAATCAAACTTAGTGTCTATGAAAAGATAAGTCATAAACAAGATAAGATTTACCAACTACTCATTTCCTCTTAAAACACATTGCAATTTGCAAATCGTCACTTGTTTTCTTCTTCTTAATCTAGTAATATTATTGTATGTTGGTGTGCAATTGTTTCATATAAAAACATGACTATAACTTAGAATAGTATAGAAACTAAAACCTGGGAGTTTACATCCATTTTGGGCATCTTTTAAACTCTATGCAGACATATGTGGTTGTAGTTTATATACAAATAGTGATGCAAGGATAAATGGACAAGCTATATGTGGCTCACTTGAGTGCTTAAAAATCTAACTCGAGGGTTGCTTCAGAAATTCATGTCCTCTTTATTCATATCACAGGACTTTTAAAACATGTTTCTTCTTCTTATATGTAAGTTGAAAACTAACTATTATAATTGACAACAATATCATGAACTATAGTTATATTATTGTGGGGAGGTGGTGATCCAAACACATAATATTATATCATCTGAAGATTTGATCATGTAATTTGATTTTACAGATTTCAAGGAATCTTATGCCCTTTTGATGTTTTAGCTTGTTTTGATGATGTGTCTTTTCATATATTATGATCAAAGAATCTAATTTATGTTTGAAATCTTATTTGTTTAAGATTAGCAGAAGTTTTAGTTAAATGCTTCATAACTTTTTTTTTGTCTTTCTTATTCGACAGACTCCAAAATTGAATTTTATTTTAGTATAGTAAGACCTTCAAATTTACCCTTGCCATGTGTTATAAAGGAGGAGAATATGTAATTATAGACGGGACAATTTGATGATGTGACAGTTTATAAGCATAACAAAGGACTTTATAGAGAGCTTCCAATTTTCAGTTACAAATTTTCTCAAGAGTATTTTGAGGATGACATTAGAGGCTTGAGAAGTGAGGCACACATCATCGACATGATTAGTAATTGAAAAGTTTAAATAAGATATTGTAGAGGTCCTTTTGAATAATGATGAATATCTCTTATGAAACATAACAAAGGATGTTTAGAAAAGGATGAACAAGTTAATTGTGAGGTTGTAAAGGATGATCAAGCTACCTTTAGAGTAGGTGAATAAGTTGTTTATGTCGGTTTGTGAGGGTTGAAGTGGGTTACAATAAAAAATTTAAACTAACAAGAACCTAATGATTTTATCTTGCAACCAATTCATAAACCAAAATAGCACAAATTAAGGCATATAAACCATTGCACCTTGAACTTGGTCTCCAAACCAAATAGAAGATCTCACGGTTTCACCTCCTTGCTCACGACTCACCTCCTTTGCACCAAATGAGATGCACTCCAAGGTTTCCACAAAAGATCAATTAGAAAGACCAATGTTTCTCAATGCAAGATAGTATTTCAATGGCTTATCTTTGATCCTAAAATATCTCCAAAATAAACAAAAGGATGGGTGATTGATTGGTCAACACATAAGCTAAATGGCAAAGCTTTCGGTCTTGTAAAAAAGATGAAGAAAATCGACAGCTTGGACGAGGACAAAAGAGACTAGAAAAATCTGAAAACCGTGGGAGAGAAGAAGATGAAAAACGACAGCAGCTGGAAAACTACACCACAAATGCCGAAAGTCTTATCCCTTTTTTGACAAATTAGGGTTAATTAAAAACCTCTTTTATTGTCTAAAATGCCTTGTGTAGATAAAGCCAAGAAACAAAGTGAAAGGGTAACTTAGTCATGAGGCTTTACACCCATCTTTATGTTAACTTCATAGACAATTCATGTTCTTCCAAGGTTGTTATGCAAATTTTCATTTAAATATTCACTTTGCCAATTATCTCTTTTTTCAAAATATTTAAACATTTGACCCAATTGCCATATAACTATACCATATAATTATATGCATTACTTTTTTTAATATTAAATTTATATGACATGTCATACATATCAAATAAATTTACCTAGGATTAAATTTGCTATCTAATAACATTTATTCTAATACCATATGAGAACCAAAATAATTATAACACTTATAATTAATTTTATCGTTATATTCATATCTCCATATGATATAATATAATAATTTCCTTTTTTTCTAATCAAATCTTTTATACTGTGACCTATTGGGATTTATTTCATGTTGGCAATAGAATTAAAACCCCTTTTAATTCTATACATTATAAGCGGTATCTGGAAAAATACATTATAATTACTTAAATGTCATAGATGATAAGTATCGTACATAAATCCTGATCCTGAAGCAATAATTGTCCGTGTCCATTCTCTTGTCTCATAATATCCTAAATAAATGCAAGATTGGCATATATCATTCGTACCAATTTTTTCTTTTTTTATTTCCAAAGTAAATCGTAAATATGATTAACTCCTTAATCATATTGCATACATACAATATTACTTGGTCAAAGGCTTATAGGCATTATCGCTTATATCATATATGAAGGACAACTTTATTCTTAATGAATATTTATCCTCTACACAAGTTATGCATACTGTGACATTATTTGTATAGCTACCTGTTACGGTTAGCGTTGGACAATGCCAACAAATACACATTTCTCATGTGAGAAAATGAACATCTCATACCCTATAATTCGAGACATGTATGAAACATTAATGACATAAATACAGTCCTAAAAATATTTCATTTAGGGTATGACGAATACTATAATCTCCATTATGTATCTGTGTGATTAAACCGATAACTCCTTATCGAATGGTTTAGAGAACATCTCCATCATTTAATCCACACATTAAGCTTTTAGTGGTCAATTAATATTCCATATTAGTTACCAAAATTAGCTACATTTTAGAGTAATCATTATTTTCCATTACAGAGTTCTACAATCCAAGTCCTCAACTTAAATAATCCATGGGATAAAATGATATAAACTATCCAATTTAGGAACATAATTGAAAGAATACAACTATCTAATGATTGACTTCTCGATCATAACACTAACAATTTCCCACTTGAACTAGAGTCAATCCAAATGCATCTCTATGCATAAAAGCTCTAAACAAGTGTAGCCTCATAAATAAAATACATCTTTATGCATAAAGAAAAGCATACTCAAAGTCAATCACCAATGTATCTAATACACATTCATGCAGTGTGAATTACGTGTTTGGCTTGAGAAAGAGGTTTTATCAGTGGGTCGGTTGTGTTTTTGACCCAATCAACTTTACAAACCTTTATATCACCCCTCTACGATCTCTCGTATGAGGTGATATTGTCGTAGAACATGCTTGGACCTTTGATGTGACCTAGGTTCCTTCGCCTGAGCAATAGCTCTATTATTATCACAATAAGGCTCAATTGGTCCAGCGGTACTAAGAACTACATCAGGTTTGGAAATGAACTTCTTGTTCCAACATCCCTCTTTGGCCGCTTCAGAAGCCGCTATATATTTGCCCTTGGTGGTTGAATCATTTGTAGTCTCTTGTTTAGAACTTTTCTAGATCACAACTCCTCCATTGAGGATGAACATATACCCCGATTGTGATCTCATATCATCATGGTCGGTCTGAAAACTAGTATCGGTGTAACCCTTTACAATGGCTCAGAATCTCTGTCATAGACAAGGAACATATCCTTAGACTTTTTTAAGTACTTGAGGATATTATTGACTATAGTCCAATGCGCTAAGCCTAGAGTAGCTTGTTGTCTGCTAGTTATACTCAAAGCATATGATACATCAGGGCGAGTGCATATCATGGCATACATGATAGAGCTAATCGTCAAAACGTATGGAACTCTACTCATCACATCCAGCCTACCAAGTGTCGAAGGACATTAGTTCTTGTCGAGATGGATACCATGTGACATGGGCAAGAAACCTTTCTCGGCATCTTGCATGTTGAATCTCTTAAACATTTTATAAATATATGTACCCTAGCTAAATCCAATGAGCCTCAAATTTATCTCTATAGATCTTAATGCTTAGGATTTAGGCAGGCTTGCCCAAATCCTTCATCGAGAATACCTTTATCAATGAGGACTTGACGAACTCCAATATAGGAAAGTTATTCCCGATGAGAAGTATGTCATCCGCGTATAACACCAGGAAGATTGTTGCATTCTCATTAATCCTTTTGTACACACAAGGTTCTTCTTCGAACTTAACAAAATCAAACCTTTTGGTCTCTTTGTTATAGTGCTTGTTCCAACTCTGTGATGCTTGCTTCAATCCATAAATGAATCTTTTAAGCTTGCACACTTTCTTAGCAACTTTTGGATCCACAAAACCTTTTGGTTGTGTTTTTCTAAATCCCTATTTAGAAAATCAGTTTTGACATCCATTTTTCATAGTTCATAATCATGAAATACGACAATTGCTAGATGGATCTAAATTGACTTAAACATAGACATGGGCGAGAAGGTCTCATCATAATCAACTCCTTGAATCTGTTTGAAACCTTTCACAACAAGTCGTGCTTTGTAAGTAGTCAAATTTCCATCTATGTCTATCTTCCTTTTGAAAACCAACTTATTTTCAATATGTTTTACCCAATAGGAAGATTAACCAAGTTCCAAACCGGGTTGTCATATATGGACTATATCTCGAATTTCATAGCTCCAAGCCATTTGTCAGAGTTTGGCTTTGCCATTGTAGGGGAGCCATGGGTCCATGCATTTCGCGCATGGTTATGCAATGGAAGCATTGAAATCAAAATTCTAACCTCACGACATCCCCAGAAAATCCAGAATCATATATATGTAATAGACAGAATTGAAAGAACGTGTAATTAAAATTGTGTACTTTAAGGACAACTCCTCCTTTCTTGTTTCATCTCCTTTTTTAAGTTGTTACAAACACCAAACACCTTTTTTGGCCTTTTGAGAACACGAAAAGATGGAGAATAATAGTGTGTAAGGATGGTTAGAGCAATGAACGAGATGAAATCAAGTAGATACTCAATTGAGAGTTAGATCATAATCAAGATACATGCAATTGAACTTATGCAACAGTTGCATAAAATTGCATGAATAAACTTCAAGATCACTCCTCTCAACTTCCAGAACTCTTCTGGACCCTTAGTCTCTCAATGGAGTGTGTTTTTTGGTTGAATTTCACTGTGTGTACATAAGTGAAGAACTCACTTATTTACCACTTGTCATAAAGTGGGTCATGATCGTGACCTATAAGTCATGATCGTGACTTGCTTAAAATGACAACCTACACACTTTGTTTTTCATCCGATCTTTTATGCGTGTGACCCTTAGGTTCCTAGTTATTTTGGGCACTTGAATTAACTCTTAATTCGAGCATATCATGAATGGTTTCATGCCACTTGAATTAACTCTTAATCCAAGCAAATCATGAAGGATTTCGTGATGCTAATTTAAGATAAGGTAAGTGAATTAACACACGAACTCTTCGATAGTTAATTATTCGACTTACAAAAATTTCCATAGACAATTAATGTGCAATTCGTCCCTTCACCATCCTATACCCCACTTGTTTCGAAGTAAGTGATATATGTCAACTCCCAATAGGTTGATTATGCCACATCTAGTCCAAGTGATGTAAGTTCTTATCCTGGGGGATCTCGTTACTCTATTTATCATTGATGACTCTCTTCATGACACATAATTGTTTTGGCTAGAAACTCTCAAGTAATGACCCCTATAAGAGGTTGTGGGTATTATCTCCTTCTATCAGGAGTGGTGAATCCTTTATTGGCTACCCAATTACCTTCGAATACCAATAATTGTACTCAACCACCACTTATGTGTAATCTCGTCTTGAGGCAACAAGGAATGGTGTTAAAGCCCAGGATCAATATCTAAGATATCCTTGAGTACTTCAAGTATAATGATATTTACACCATTGCTATGGTAAGATTAATCATTAAAATTTGATAAATCATCCATATGATAATCTCATAGCGGATCATCTGAGGTACTTACTATTCTTAGTAAGTATCCACATGTTAATTCTAAACATCTCATGCTTACAGTTTATAAGATCCACTGCTTAATCAAATCAAGGAGTATAACATGTGTTAGTTTATTCGGATTAACAATGTCTCGTCTTATTAATCCTATGACTAAGGATAATTTAGATATTAACATAATTGTACATAATAGGAATCTCATTATCATGATCTCATCATGATTTTATTCATGCTATGTTTTGTATCATGAACTTCATTAATTTGATTTAAGATTGACATCAATTCATAAATAAAAACATCAAATTAATAAAAATTGTCTTTCTCTTTATTAATCAACATAAAGTTTGTACAAAAGTACTAAAGACAATTGTCTTTAGTACACTACTTTAACAATTGATTGACTTTAAAGCACTACTTTAACATCTATCACTTCCTTATAGGTTAATGGATTTTCGGTGTCTAACACCGTCACCTCGTGTAGTCCCACATACCTCTCAGCCTTATGAAGGGTTTAAGAGCCTTGACAGTTTTCATTCATGTCGCGTTTAAAATGTCCCACATAACCCATTAATTATTGGGCCAAAAAGCCCGTAACATTTTAAAGCTGAAAGTAATCTTGATCGTCCACTGCGGCCTATGAATAATCTTGACAGCTAGATGTTGGAGATCCCCGTCGGCATCGAGGGTAATAGAGTGGCGATGCATGATGTGACATGGCCCAAATAGGGAGAAGCTTTTTGAATCGGCTTTCAAGTAAACTTGCTCATCTGTCCAGAGGAAAATCTCTTATAGAGCGTCGTTTCAGTTGTGTTTGTGTATGCATTTGATATAATGATACTGGTGTTAATGATTTTATGCTGGTAATCTTCTCAATTATGGTGTTTATTTCTAGTGTTTTGTTCTCGTTTTCCTTTTTAGGTTTCTAGCCTCCTAGTTCACCCTATCGAGACGTTTTTGGTTTGGGAAATCAGAAGATTGTGGAAAGACAAAGCTTGTGTTTACATTTTTGAATTCTTTGGCATTGTAATATGATAATTTTCTGAATTTTGTGTTTTTGTTTTGGGTAGTTTACGACTCAATTGTCCAATTTGTGTCCAAGAATAGTTTCTCAGTGATTGTAGTTTAATTGGGTTCAGGAGAAGCGGAATCTGCTCTGGTATCTTGCATCATTTTGTGATATAAAATCTGGAATACAAGAACCATGAATTCTACCTTGTACTAGCTTATGATTTCCTTGGTCTATAATACTGATCTAACTACAAAATATCTTTGCTATAACAGGCCGGAAGATATACTCGCGGAGTTTGGTCCTCTCAAACACATATATTTGCCACGGGATTATCATACTGGGTAACCATTAGCCTTTTCGATGCAATTTTTTTGAGTTGATGTTTTTTTCACTTCAATTATTTCCGTTGTAAAATCTGGTCATCTTTTATGTCATTCCTCATGGTTCAAAAAGTTATCTGATAGTGGGATCTTTTCTGATTCTCTTCTGTTTATGAGAATTTGGTTTTTCCATTGAAACTGTTGAAGACACAAATGAAGTAGTTAGAGCACTGTGGAAGACAAGAATGAAGTAGTAAGAGTTACTTGAAGACACCAATCAAGTATATAGAGTGAGCACTGTTCAAGTTGATTTACATCAAGATTGAAGGAAGTTGGGTTTGTATACAATGTGAAGAGTTCAGGCGTTGAAGAATATCAGCTCAATTTAATATTGGCTCTTTCAAAGATTAGCAAAACATAATTGTGTTTTAATTTTATGACATGAGGTGTCTCTCGTTCTTGTCATAGTCTTCGTTATCACAATGGAGTAAGGATCTTGTTTTTATGGGAGTCTGTGACAAAGCGGCAAAGCCAAATCTTATGTATTTCTCACTTCCTGGGTCATGACACTCTTTTTGTATGTTTCAAGGAGCCACGTTGTTTTGGATTTGTGCAGCATGTAGATCCTGCTCATGCTACGGATGCTAAGCATCATATGGATGGTGAAATTCTTCTTGGCCCGGAGCTCGCCGTTGTTTTTGCTGAAGGAGATAGAAGTCTGTAGAAATGAGGGCAAGAGAACGAGTAAGATAGGTTAATTTTGATGGTTCGTTTAAAAGGTTTCATTGTTCTAACTTTTGTGATGGGCTCATCATATGTTTCAAAATCATTGAACTGCTCATTAAATATTTTTTTCTGATTGTAGTAAATGGATAATATGCAACTGTTAGAAGCTAGATATTGGAGAGTTTGTATTTAAAGTTGAAAGACTTTCATACTGATTGATTATGTCAAGTACCATGGCTAATGTATTATTCCCTTATGTGACGGTAGGTCAATTTCTCCCATAGATATGAGGTATAGAGGCAGATCTTACTCGAGATCCCCATATCTTTCAAGGAGCTGAAGCCAGAGACCTGACTAGTCTAGATGATTGATTATAGTGGAGGTAGCGAGCCAATATTTGGACTCATCTCCGATTTTGTGTAGGACATGAGCATTAGCGAAGCTGTCTTATTTGTTTTTTGGATGTTTACTATACGGGTCAGGGCTATTTCAGTTTGTTTAATCATTAAGATGGGTTTCAGTTATCCACCCTCTATGATTGACATAGATTAACTACTTCCACCACCTCCTCATGGCTTTACTAGATTTGGGGTGTCTAAGCCCAGATAGATAATGATATTCTTCTTGTTTATTGCAATATCATTTTGAGTGCGTGTATTTTGTAAACTATGCGAAATGTTGGAATAAGTCTTCCTAGGAACTGTGTAGCGGTGTTGATAAATTAAAGATTCTGCTATACTATTGCTAAAGGAAGGAAGGAACAAGCCACAAGGAAGGGAACTCTTGGTCTATTGATGTAATAAGAAGAATATAGGAACTTAGAAAAACGCAGACAATTTTAGCTTTAGCCTTTACAAATTTGAAATCAAATCTCAACGCTGCATCCAGATTGAACAAAGCCAGAGAACTCGGAAGGAACATTCAATTTATGATAATGATCGTGCGGAGTAACAAGAAAGAAGCCTTGGTGAGCTGATGATACAGGTCCGGAAGCAAACATCCTATTTCCCAACTCCAGCTCCAACTGGACACCAACATCATTCCTCTTGAAAATGTTGCCACCTTTGTCCACCCCAATGCATGACCTGGGACATTGCAGTTCTTTCCAGGCCCCCTCCACTCTCCTCCAACTCCACCCCTTTTCCCCCATTTCTAGCACGTCTGCACTGTCCTCAAACCTCCCATGACCATCTGTTCTGTACCCACTCACCACCCACAACTCCATCCCAATCACAACTGCCTCACACAAGTCTCGCTCCTGCGACATTCTATCCAATTCCGTCCACTCGTCCTTCCCCACTTGGTAAGCCCACGCTGTGTTTAATGCGTTCTTGTTCTCGTCGTGTCCACCAGCGATTATCACCCTTCCCTCTAACTCTCCTAACGCAAAGAAAGAACGATTCCCCGGCATGTCCTTCCCACGTCTCCACCGTCGACTCGTGAACTCATATACAAACACGTCAGTCACCGGCTCATAATTCACTGGGTCCCATCCGCCCATAAGAACCAGCTTCCCCTCCAGACTGGTCACTTGGCAAAACAAAGGAAGCCCATCTGGATACCCAGGAACCGGTTGGAGCCGCTCCCATGTGCCATTAACGGGGTAAAATATGGAGACCCCATATTTGGGGAAACCGACCGCTTTCCTTCCATATTTCTCTGGCAACGCCTGTATGAGGCAAGCGGCTCTGTGCAAGTGACCCGTTTGCTTTCTGTGGAGGTAAAAGTCTCTGCTTTTGAAAAGATGGCGCCACCGTGTGCAAACTCCGGCAGCGACTTGTTGAGTGGAGTAGTGCAACCGAGTTAGGCACTCCAATGCTATTTCTTCCGGTAGACCTGGTATCAACTCCTTCATTGCTTTCAATAGATGTTTTAGAGTTCGTGCTAGAGTGGTACATGTGCATTGTAAGTAATCTTTATAAGGAGGCTCAAAGTAGAAGATAGTTAATGGGGATATGCATTTGTCTTTTGGACATTTATGGAGCTGGCAGTGAACTAGGAACCTTATCATGAACGTGCGACCACATCCAGCTTGGATCACGTAGGCCTGGTCTACTAGCAAGACCAAGACGAGTTGTTTGCTTGCGAGAGTCTTGCCATCCTTAATGTTTGATTAATTGTAACTGTTGAATTGGAGCCGGAGATTTCGTACCTAAAAACATTAAACCAGAATCGACGATGGTTGTAATCCTGGAAAGGAACATCAACAGCAGAGGAGTTGGCTAGGAACAATGGAGGAAAATGAAGATAAGGATTGGCTAAAAACCAAGTTGACAAAGGATGGATGTTTATAAAAGAGACACTATTGAATAGGATAAAAAGATGTTTGTTTGTGACAAGGCGGATAAGTATTCCTTTTTTTCTTCTTTTTCTTGTTCACTCAATCTCAATGATTATCCTACTAAGATTAACATGACCTAAGCCTTCGCGTTTCTTCTTTGAGATAACTTATCCTTTTCGTCCTTATCTTCAAGTGTTGTGGTAATTATTATTATTGTTGGCGCCACTTGTTAAATATTGTCTCAACGTCAAATCCCAACTTCATAAAGTCAAAAACTGAAGCTACTTTCGGTGATCAAACAATGGTGACTTAATAATAATGGCTTGATTTTTTTCCGGTGATCAATAATAATAGCTTTGTTTACACCTATTAAATTCTCTATAAGTTAGAGGAACAATAACAAAAGAGACGAGAATTGAGAAGAGAGCACAACATTTATGTTATGAGAGGAGGGCAGAAGAGTGTTAGTGAGAGAGCAAAATTTTAGAAAGAAAAGCGAGAAGAATAGTAAGAGCAGAGAGAAAAGGAAAAATTAGATATATATAATTTTTTTTGTTCTCTTTTTTAATAGGAGTGAGTTAATTTTGAGTCTCTTGAGAAATTAAGTGATAAACATTATTGTATGCTCTCATCGTTATATTGAAATACTCAGTCGTCTTCAAACTTAACGTAGGTATTGTCGAACCAGTATAAAAATCTTGGTATTTTTTATTGTTGTTTTATTTTTACTCCAAATTTATTAACGTTTCCGCATAAGAAGTAGTATCAGAGCTTTAGTTTTCCGATTGGAGTGTTGTAGGAGTGAAAATATATTAGAGTTACAGTGCCAGTGAACAGTGTCTGTCAACAGTACCGGTGAACAGTGTCGGTCAACAGTACTGGTGAACAGTGTCGGTGAACAGTACGGGTAAATAGTATCGGTGAACAGTACAGGTAAACAGTATCGGTGAACAGTGTTGTGCTACAGTATCGTTGCTACAGTCCCGTGAACAGTGTCAGTGCTACAGTGCTGTGAACAGTATCAGTATTTATTTGTGAATAGTGACAAGTAGATGGCTGAAGATAAAGACGAGCTCGTGAAGAGAGAGTCGATATCGTCATCGTCGACACCTACCTCTAATAGACATCCAATCGCTACTACAAGGTTAGAGGTTGATAAATTTAATGGCTCTAATAATTTTGGTATGTGGAAGTGTGAAGTTATGGATGTATTGTATCAACAAGAGTTGGATATGGTTCTGGAAGAAAAACCCGAAGATATGGATGACAAGCACTGGACGCGAATTAATCTCTATGCTTGTGCCTCTGTTCGATCATTCCTTGATAAGGATCTGAAATATCCTTATATGAAGGAAACTTCTGTTAAGGAGTTATGGACGAAATTGGAAGAAAAATATATGACCAAGAGCGCAGAAAATTGACTCTTCTTGAAGAAGCGGCTCTTCCGATTTCAGTATCGTCCAGGTATTTTTATGAACAAACATCTCAATGATTATAATAAAATACTAGCTGATTTAGCAAACTTTGATGTGAAAATTCCTGATGACGATAAGGCACTATGTTTGTTCAATTCATTGCCTGATGATTATGATCATTTGACAACTATTTTGTTGTATGGAAAATCCGAGGTGAAACTTGATGTTGGATCCCGTTTTCGAGACCCAACTACTTATACAGCAAAACAAACTGGAACCGAAAATCCGCGTTGGAAATCTTAGACTACTTCGAAAATCCCGATATAATTTTTTTTCCATCTTATTCATCCTAAAATCCATTTTCTTACTTATTCATAATTCGGGTCGTAACCGGAAAACGAAACGAAGAAACAAAAACAAAAGCACGAATTCTTTTCAAATTCGGAAACAGAAACAAAACGGAATCCAATCGAAACAAACGTTTCGAACTGAACAGAAACAATTGCAATTTGAAGGCTCGGAATCGAAACCGAACCGAATAGAATCGGATAATAAAACATGGAAACAAACTGAACAAATCGATGCAAATCGAATCAGAAAAACAAAAGCGATTCGAGCCGAAACGAATTAGGCGGAAGCAAAGCGAATAGATGGTTCAAACGAGCTTGGGTAAATTTCCGAGAAATTCAACTTCGTCTAAAACTAGCATGAGAGGGTAGAAAATTGGTAGGAAAAGCAATAGTTCGAATTTCGTGCGGATCGGAGGTCAAACGAGAAAGTTATCAGAGAAAATAAAAAATGACCAAATGAATAGTGTTTTTGACCATATGAATAGTAACCGGCCAATTTCCGACTCTCATAACTTTTCATTCCTAACTCCGATTAGGACCTATCATATCTCGTTTTAAAGATCTTGACATCATCTACAAACTTCAAGAAATATTCCCATTTCAAATTCAAATCCTAACATGGTCTAAAACCTAAGTGAAGTTGCTGCCCAAATTTAGGAAAATTTGGACAGCACCTCCCCTAAAATTTGATCTAGCCAAAATTCCTAATCTATCCATCCAAACTCCAAACCTGCATAAAATCACTTCTATCTTCCAAACTCAGTAACACAATCCAAACTCCAACTCAAAGGCAGTAACTCACTCCTAAGATTCTAATCATTTCAATTCATAAGCAATCTCACTAACTCTTTCTTTTTCTCCAAGTTCTCCATACAACCATATATATACATATATTCTTCGAATACATATACAAAATACATTTTACATATGAAATTTCTACATCTTACTAATTACAAGGAAATAAACCCATACAAGGCATCAAAGGGCATTTAGCCCGGTTACATTCAAAAGTTAAAAGAACAAATTGCAAATACATCAAAATGCTATTAAAAGCCTTGATTTCGATCATATGACTTCTAAACCAAACAAACGCGTCGGAGTTGCCTCCAACCCGATGCGAAAACTTGATTTCTCGTTCAATACCTGTGGAGGGAAATGGGGGGTGAGCTCGACGGCTCAGTGGATAATACATTTATACATTGAAAAATAAGCAGAAATCATTTCTCATGAGGTTTTTGCCCAAAGGCTTATTTTTCAAGCTTTTCAAATCGTTCGAACATATTCTTCATCAAATTCCAAAATTTTTCATGATTCCAAAATCTCGCATTTGCATTCCTCGGAAATTTTCAAAACTTTTCAAAATTCATATTTTCAATCGAATCATGAATGCATCACATATATGCATCACAAATATGTACAAAAATCAAAAGTCACATAACATATCAGGATGGTTTGGTCTCGGTCCTATCAGGACATACTGTTGGATCCGCACAGATTTTAACCCCCGACGGGAGGACCTGCTCTGGATCCAGGTACCGCACAGATTTTAACCCCCGACGGGAGGACCTGCTCTGGTACCCGTCCAAGGGAACGGAGGGGAGTCCGGTATCGGAACTCCTATGCCACTAGCGGGCAGCCGGGAAAAGGCTTTAACAAGTAGAGACCAGTGCACTGACTCACACG
>JAOTAZ010000005.1:33557478-33568065 GCA_025629785.1 Erythroxylum oxycarpum
TCCACAGGTGCCATCCTATATGGAGGAATAGATATAGGAGCAGTACCTGGAACCACATCAATAGTAAACTCTGTTTCCCGATCCGGTGGTAAACCCGGTAACTCATCAGGAAACACATCTGGAAACTCCCGAACTACGAGAATATCTGGCAGTCTCTGCTCACCTCTCACATCAATCACATGAGCCAGATAGGCCTCACATCCTGCTCGCATCAACCTCAGGGCACTCAGAAAAGAAATCATACGGGCTGGCACTGCCTGACTAACTCCTCTGAACACTGCTTTAGGCTGACCAGGAGACTCTAAGACAACCTCCTTGGTATAGCAGTCCATGATAGCCCTATGTGCAGTAAGCCAGTCCATCCCTAAAATCACATCTATCTCTCTCAGTGGTAACACTATCAGGTCTGCACTACGCTCTACCTGATCGATCACAATCAGACACCCTTTGCAAACCTCTCCTAAAGCAGTAGTGCTACCCAGAGGTGTACTCATCTCTAACCCATACTGTAACCTCTCCCTATCTCCATGTACTCTACAGGCCAAATGCTTCAAAGCCAGAAATAAGAAACGCACTTGCTACCACCTTTGGGGAATCCTAGGCCTCCTGCCGGGTCATGGCATAGACCCTGGCCGGGAACTGTGGTCGGCTGCCCCGTCCCTCAGTCCGCACAAGGGACCCCTCAGCACTGCAACGACCTCTACCCCAGCCTCTCTGTCCAGATCCACCCACTCTACTCTGCTGTACAGTAGTAGAACTCCCAGCTCGTCCACTACCAGTAGACTGGAATCCCAATGTAGCCGAGCAATCCCTGACCTGATGCTCCATCGAACCGCATCTGAGGTAAGCTCCAGTCAACCATCCACACTCCCCACTGTGTCTCCTCTCACAATGCTCGCACACTGGAGGGATCTGCCCTGAACCTCTGGTACTACTACTGCCAGTCTGTACAAATCTTCCTCTTTGCCCATAACCAGACTGTCTCGAACCCCCAAATGACCTAAAAGTGCTACTCTGGCGCTTACTGAAACTCCTGCCAGAGCTACGCTGATTGTCACTTGGCCTCTTACCCCGGGACCCTATCTCAGCCTGTCTCTGCCTCATAAGCTGCTCCACCTGCACTGCAATAGCCCTCAACTCAATAAAAGTGCCCATATTTGATCAGCCCAACCGGGTACAGATCTCAATATTAAGGCCATTCTCGAACCTCCGGCACTTATCAACCTCAGTAGGAATCGTGACAGTAGCATAATCCATCAGCTCATTGAACTTCATCTCTCACTCTGCCACAGACATCCTACCCTGCTTCAGTTCCAGAAACTCCTGCATCTTCATATCCAGGTAGACCTTGGGCATGTAATTATCCTTGAAAGCCCTCAGAAACTTAGCCCATGTTAGTGAGCAAGGCCTGGTGGTACTGCCTGGAACAGTCTTTCACCACTTGTATGCTGGGCCCTGCAGAAGAGACACCACATAACCAAACCTCTCATCAGGTTCGCAGTCCATCTAGTCGAAGACTCTCTCAGTCCTCTCCAGCCATCCCTCAGCCTCAGCGAGGTCTGTACTGCCATAGAAGTCTACAACCCCCTGCTTGCACAGTAAATCACATCTCCTCTCCCGTCTCACGAGAACTCTAGGAGGTAACTCATGCAGACCATTTTCCCTAATTCCTTCTCAATTAATTTAGAAAAATCAGCAAAACTAGTAGATCATTGGTTCGGTTACTGTTCACAGTAACCTTAACAGTAACTTTCCATGCTAAAATTCACCCTCTTAAGGCTAAAATTAGACAACACCTATTTCACACAAAAATGTAGCCAACAAACCAAAGTTTAATTTGGCACAAACCTTGCCTCATTTTCATAACCACACAATGAGTTATGCTCAAAACAGTGCAATAGGTACAAAGTAAAATTTCCAGCACTTATGTCTAAACCACATTCTATGGTTTTTATACCATTCCCACCCCATTTCTAAACCATCAAACATCCTCAAGTAATCAAGAATTCAACCAATACCTCTTCACTACCTTCACCTAAGCATTTTAACTAAAGTTGGCAGCACACACATATACCCTTTCCTTCATAAATTCCTAGTTATCCAACATCATAAAGGCATTCATCTTCAATCATCCTCAAATGAATCAAGACCCTAACCTATCATATTTACCAACCCCAAGTTCACATAATTCATGCCACATGCAACACCATAAATGTTTCTAACTAACCATTGCATTAAATTCTTAAGTAAAACACCATGAAAACATCATTTAAAGCTTAATTAAAATCACTTACCTACTTAGCTTCCCACCTTGAATTCCTTTCAATTCTTTCCTTCCTATTCTCACTAACCACTTCTTCTAACCCCATGCACATAGATCATCATCATGGCAAGACAAAAGCTTAGTTGTAAGAAGAGGAACTCTTGAATTTTGGAGGAAGGGTGATTGAAAGAGAAGAAATTTCGATGGAGATGGTTAACAAATGATGTAGGTTTTCGGATGAGTTGAGAAATAAGCATCCAAGTCTTTTGTTTTCCTTCATTTATCAACACAACCGAGAGAAACAATAGGCAAAACTAATAAGTGGTCATTAAATGAAGGGAAATGGTGGCAAAAGGCCATTGGTTCAAGAAAAGTCAAAGAAATCAACTACAATATTTTAATCAAATCCAACTTATCAACCCAAATTTTCGGTTCTTATAAGTTTTAGGGTCCACTTTTGGGTCCCACCAAAATATGCCATAGTTTAATACCAAATAACAGTAAAAAAATCAACCGGTTCGCCACTTGGCGATTTTTTTCCGGTCCGAGAATTTTCTCCGAAAAATTTTAGAAAAATTCCTGAAAATCCCATAAAAAGTAAAACACACTATGGAGCAGTCAAAATAATTTTTCAACCCCAAGAACCACGTTAATCACAATAAAAGTACATTCGACACGAAAACCGGGAATGTCATGTATGCATGTACAGTAATTGCATGTGCACAATGATCCTGTGTAGCAATCCTATTATGCATGAGCAGTCCTATGCAATCCCAATCCATCCCATCCTATGCCAATTTACCATTCTACTCTTCCAATTGAGGGTGGGATGTTACATTAATCCTATGACTAAGGAAAGTTTAGATACTAACATAATTACACAAAATAGGAATCTCATTATCATGATTTCCCCCATGCTATGTTTTGTATCAAGGACTTCATTAAATCAATTTAAGATCAACATTAAATCCATAAATGTATGAACATCGAAATAATGAAAATTTTCTTTATTGATCATAAAATGATTTGTATGATAAGTGCCAAAGGTGATTGCCTTTAAAATACTTCTCTAATAAAGAATATCTATAAAACAAATAAGATCCATTTGAGATGGTAAAGGAGAAACCATCATTGTCCAAAAAATGGAAATAATGTTTCGAGAGGTGGACGAAACAAAATATAAACATTTAAGTTCTATTACAAGCCCATTGGGTAAATGCAACTCAATGCGCCCAATAGCAATGGCTGCAACACTTGCATCATTCCCAACGTGCAGTTGCACTTTGCCCTTTTTAAGTATCCTCCTATCTTTTAGTGCCTGCATATTTGAACAAATATGAGCACTAATAAAGATACCCTTATATATTTTAATAGATAGAATAGACTTGGTCACATTATACCTCTCAACACGAGCTTGCTCAAGAAACATTTTCTTGAGCCGCTCCATGATGTAGTATGATGTTTTCAACTCAAATCACTTTTGTAACTCAAATCACTTTTGTAATTCAGATGGCATTATCGCTACCATAAGGCATTATACATCAACCTCATCATATAAGTGCTTGTTGTGTGTATCGACTAATTCCTTAGTGGCTCCTACAAAGGGTGGTTCAGGAAGAGGAGAATTCAAGACATATTCCTTTTGCTCATGCCTGAGAACAATTCTTAGGTTTCGGTGCCAATCTATAAAATATGAACCATTGGGGTTCAATTTGACCTTGTCTAATATAGAATGCAAAGAGAGAGATTGATTTGATATGATCTAAAAAAAATTGAGTTAAGTTCGTGTAATATTTTATTTCCAAAATAAAACATCCATTAAAACTTTAAATTTAGTCCCTTTCGTAGTAGGTCTAAAATCCCTACCTTTACCAAGGATAAGTTAGCGGCAACATGAAACTTGAACTTAGCTATTTTAAGTAAGGAACTATTTGCTAATCACATCATATGTGACTTTTGGATTGTTAACATCTAATGTTAACAAAAATCTTTCCCTATGGTCTCAAACTGTTTTGGTTCCTTGTTAAGTGAACCTCGCTCTATTTGGTTTGGCATGTTCAACATTCCCCACGACTCCTAAAGATAAAAAGTGATGCCCGTTGAATGAGTCCTGTCATCTAACGATCGATAATTTGATATGGATAAAACAAGGAGGGAAAATGACTTAATATTATATGGAATGTTTCTTTTAAAAAAATTAAGAATCAAATTGTCACACAATTTGTTAATCATATTAATTACAATTTCGAGTTATTCCATATAACTCAAGAATTATTAATCCCTTTTTTAGAGTTTATTTATGGTAGTCACATTAATATACATTAATACCTATCCTATGACATTGATAGCATCGCAAATGATATCGAACATATGTTGTGAGTTTTGTATGGCCCTTTTGGAAACTTTTCCTACATCTTGTTGTTTTCTTCACCATCTGTTTGGTCGAATCAAAACATCAAAATTTAAATCTGCATTCCAAAGTAAAACTATTCTAAAAAGGAAATAAAAATTACATTTATGTAAGCCCCAAACAAATGGATTGCATCAAAAGAAAGTTAACATACTTGCTTATTTAATTAATCTAATTAATTAACTTTAAGAGGCACCTAAGGCCACATTACATTCATTTAAAAAGAAGCAATACAACATAAATGGCATTGACGTCTTGGCCATACAAAACTCACTTTCATCCCTATAAAAACGAGTTACTGTCAAAAAAAATAACATTTATATTTTCCAGTGTGAACAATTCATTCATTATTAACAATTAAAACAATTGCAAATATGCAACCCAAAAAGAATACATAATAGAATTATGTATTCCATTAGTTATTTAAAGATTTTCAATATTTAAACATGGCAATTTCTCACAAAAATTCCATGTAATAAAATTTAGAAGCACATTTTGTCAATTAAGGCCATTAATAAATCCGGAAACAAACTAGATATTGGAAAGGCTTATAAAAATTAATCCATCACATAGACTTAATCTTTATAACCTAAATAACAATCCTATTAACTTGGTTTAGGAATATCCTAAAAATATTAGATAAAAAACATGTACCCAAGTGCAAACTAAAATGCCTTGACATTCCTTGCTTTCAATTAATTCTAACAATTAAAACTAATTGTTCCCAGGTTATAAAACACAATCAAATCAATGTTTGAAACCTAGAAAAGCATCAAATTATTTAGTAAAAAAGTTTAAAATAAGATTTATTAATACATAAAATAACTAACCTTCAAGACAAGCAATCAATTAACCAACTTATCGTGTAAAACCTTGCACTAAATCAATCAAAAATGGTCACAAAACAAAGCCTATGCTCTGATACCACTATCAGTTTTGTTAAGTCTTTAAGTGGGTTAAAAAAAATTAATCAACTAGAAGCAAAAGGTCTTGTCTTGCAACCATTTCATATACCAAAATAGCACATAATTAAAGCATATGAACCATTATACTTAGAAGTTGGTCTCCAAAACAAAAAGAAGGTCTCACGACTATGTCTCCATGGTCACGACTGCATCTCCTTGCTCACGGTTGTGTCTCCTTTGCACCAAATGAGATGCACTCCAAGGTATCCACCAAAGATAGATTAAAAAGTCCAATGATTCCCAAGGCTAGATGGTACTTCAATAGCTTATCTTTAATCCTAGAAAATCCACAAAATAAAACATTTAAATTGTGATTGATTACTTAACATATGAGTTAAATGGCAAAGCTCTTTGGGGCTTGTAAGAAGTATGAAGATAATCGTCTTGGGCGAAGATAAAAAAGAAAAGAAAAAGTTGAAACCGTGGGAGAGAAGAGAATAAATCGGCAGCAGCTGGAAACCAAAAGCAAAATCCAAAAAACTACCTTCCTTTTAGACAAATTAGGGTTAATCAAAAGCATCTTTAATTGTCCAAAAAGCCCTTGTATAAATAAAGCCAAGAAACGAAGTGAAAAGGGTAACTTAGTCATAAGGCTTTAAACACATATTCATGTTCATTTCATGGACAACTCATATTCTTACA
Source organism: Erythroxylum oxycarpum (assembly GCA_025629785.1). Taxonomy (NCBI): domain Eukaryota; kingdom Viridiplantae; phylum Streptophyta; class Magnoliopsida; order Malpighiales; family Erythroxylaceae; genus Erythroxylum; species Erythroxylum oxycarpum. The sequence continues at coordinate 33,563,759 of JAOTAZ010000005.1, forward strand.
AGGTTGGTCATGTGAATTTTCATTTAAAAAACCACTTGGCCATTTATCTCATATTTCAAAATAATTTAAACATTTGACCCAATTTCCATATAACTATACCATATAATTATATCATATAAATCAAACAAATTTATCTAGGATTAAATTTGTTATCTAATAACATTTATTCTAATACCATGTGACGACAAAATAATTTTAACACTTAAAATTAACTTTATTGTTATATTAATATCTCCATACGATATACTAAAATAATTTCCTTTTTTTCCTAATCAAATCTTTTCTGATGTGACCCATTGGGATCTATGTCATGTTGACAATATAATTAAAACTCATTTTAATTCTATACATCATAAGTAGTACCTAGCAAAATACATTATAATTACTCAAATGTAATAGATGATAAGTATCGTACACAAATTACGATCCCGAAGCAATAATTGCTCATGTCAATTCTCTTATCTCATAATATCTTGAATAAATGCAAGATTGGAATATGTCATTCTTGCCAATTTATTCATTCTTAATATCCAAAGTATATCGTAAATATGATTAACTCCTTAATCATATTGCATGCATACAACATCACTTTATCAGGGGCCTATAGACATTATCGCTCATATCATATACGAGGAGCAACAGTATTCTTAATGAACAGTTATTCCCTACACAAGTCACGCATATTCTGGCATTATTTGTATAGCTACTTGTTATGGTTAGCGTTGGACAATGCCAACAAATACACATTTCTTACGCAAGAAAATGAACATCTCATACTATAGAATTCAAAACACGTATGAAATGTTAATGACATAAACACGATCCTAATAATGTTCAATTAGGGTCTGTCAAATACTATAATTTTCATTATGTATCTGTATGATTAGACCGATAACTCCTTATCCGAACGGTTTGTATAACATCACTATCATTTAATCCACTCACTAATCTTTTAATGGTCAATTAATATTCCATGTTATTTACCAAGATTAGCAACATTTCAAAGTAATCATTATTTTCATTATAGAGTTCTATAATCTGAGTCCTCAACTTGAATAATCCATAAATAATGAAAACTTATGGAATAAAATGATATAAACCATCCAATTCGTGAACATAACTGTTAGAATTCAACCATCTAATGATTGACTTCTATATCATAACACTAACAGAAAGCACATATTTAACTATATTTATAAATTAAAAAACATATTTAATTATATTTTAAAATAAAATGTATGATATTAAGTATATTCTTAAACAATTGAAAGGATAAATTCGTATCATTTTCTTTTAATCAAGCAACCGGTTAGCAGTTAGCGAAAATTAGACTTGACTTCACTTTAGCCCATAGTCAAATGTAACGAAAATATAATCATTTTGGAAGCTTGATAGTAAAAGAAAGGTTAATTAACATAAGACCACTTACTCTTTTACAGTACATGGGGACTTCTTTTTCTTAACCCATAGATGAATTAATTTTATTAGAATAACAAGTTGCATGAATCATTTTCATGTTTCTTATGATGGGAAAAGGAATGGTTTGTTAAGAGCAATGCTTATTGATGTTAGTGGTAAGGAATTTGATTTCCTTAAATAAACTCCAATTTTAGTCTTTCAATTCTATTATCTTACAGAGGACCAGATGAAAAACTTCTATTAAAAACCTATTTAATTATGAGATATATATTCTTATTCTTTAATATAAATGTCCATTTTTATTTTCTCATTTTATTTTATGTAAAAATATTTATGTGGATTGAAAATAATATTTAATTTTGATTTAGAGGAAGTAATATTTTGTAATAATTTACAAAATAAATAAATAAATATTATATAAAGTTGTAATAAGTTCACTATGAAAAAAAATTATAAGTAGGTTCCTAATCCAAGCATTGCATAATATTTGGAAGTGGAAGTAGGAATGGACTTAGTCTAGTTACTTGCCTGTTTCTTATGTTTAATAAGGCCATGATCTGTAGATATATAGCTTAACTGTTGATCTTTAGCTTATTAGGATAATTTGTTTTGCTAAATTATCGACATTACTAGTTACTTTCAATATTGTAAGACTATTATAAATAGTCAACACCATTTTCAATAAGGGCACCAGATAAAACAAGCCAAGTCTCTCCTCTCATTCTCCTCATCTCCTTTTATCAAAATTCTAAGCATATCAATGGTATCAGAGTCGATTGTTACCATAGATACTTGCGGCATAACAAATGCGACATTCCACAATGAAATCAACGAGGTTTTAGCACAACATGAGTCAAGTTTTGATCAAGTTACTGCTACCCTTCAAACGGTGTTAACTGAGCTTCAAGTTCTATAAGCTTCCTGGAGCCCATACACTAGCCACTCTGACATTAACCCAATTAGCCCAAGTGAATCCCCACATTCATCAAATGCTTTTCGTTCTAATACCACCAATGACCACCATCATCAATGTTAGACCCCGAACCTTATATGGAAGCTAGAACTATTAAGTGAATTATTGACAATTATTCATGTGAAAAGAAAGGAGGAATTCATGAAATTTAATTCAAATGGAAAATATGGTTTAGATACAAGATGGATTATATGTGAAATGTTGGAAGTTAAAAGCTGGAAAATGTATATGTTCATTGAGTATGCTCCGGTGTTTTAGCCATAACTTGATCCCTAGTTATCTAAATGAGATGATTTTTAATTTGGATTAAACTAGAGAGATAAGGCTACAAATTGTCTGATGAAATCGAGATTTGATTTGGACTATAAGAATTTCAATTTTTGGATGGGAATCAAGTGCAGAATAATGTTTCAGTATAAGAATAGTCTGAAATTGTTTTGGGTATAAATTTTGGACTATGGAACAAAATTGAATGATTTTGGTGTCAATAGAAAACTTAAGACAATGAAGAACATTTGTCTAGAAGGAAGTTCTAGCAAATTGCTTCAATTGCATGATTAGAATAAGGTCTTAATTCTTGAAAGGAGTTAAGCATGATTAAATTGAATTTTGAGGTTTTAATAGAGTCTTTTGTGGAATTAATTAGCATGTTAATGAAAGTTAATTAACATGTTAATGTAAGCAAGATCATATGACATGGATTGAATTGAATTAAGGTGGTAACTTATGCATAAGGGCATTTTGGGCAAGCCACTTAAGCATTAAAGTTTCAAGGCTTACATGTAAGGGCAATTTGGCTTTACTCATTCATTAATGGCATTTTGGTAAATAAGACAAGTGGGTTGGCATATAAGAAGAAGAGAGGCACAAAAATTGGGAAAAAATGAAAGAAAAGAGAGAAATGCGAGGGAGAGAATCGGTGGAAAAGAAGAGAAAGAAGAAGAAGAAGAAGAAGCAAAGATAGGTCTTGATTTTCTAAGCCCTTCAAGAGTGATTTTCAAGGTGCTCAAGAAGAGAAAAACGTGGAGGATGATGAGAGCTTCCATCCAAGCCAAGAAATTCATTGATTGGTGAAATATCAAGGTAAGTGGAATGTTTAAATCTTTGGATTTTTGGAAAGGTTTTGGTTTAGACAGCTTAAAAATGGTATGGGTATGAGTTTTCTAAGATCAATTTGGTGATATTGTGTTTAGGGTTTTTCAATTGAATTGTCTTTGATTTGGAGATTTTGTGAATATTGATGAAGGATATTAATGGAGGAAAGAGGAATCAAGAGGAGCAAGAGGGGAAGCATGTGGAGTCAAGTTACAAGCAAGAAATTTCAAGGTGGGTTCATGCTTATAGTTAATTAATGAGCCATTGATGTTTTTGTTCAAATCAAGAAAGAAAAATGATTTCTATTACTTCATAAATATTTCCTTTATTGTTTTTGAATGTTTTAAGAAATTGCTACAATTGTGCATTCATTGCTTTTGAATGCTTGAGAAATTGCTATGTGAATTGTGGTTGATGAATTATGAATTGCTACATGAAAGGATTTTTGAAAACTTGCATGTTCAAGAAAAACAAGTTTACGAAATATTGCCATTTTGGGCAAATCTGTTTTCAAGTCATGATTACATGTTATGTGGGTGTGGGGTAGTCCCTCAAGAATCGTCACGTGCACGTTGACCCAAGAAATAGGCTTCTCCCGCCTGCCCGCTAGTGGCATGGAGCTCCTTCACGAACTCCCCAAGTTTACGGCTACACAGGACCATTATATGGGAATGTGTAGTGTGTCAAGAATTTGGACTTACCCAAACCATTATGGCGAGTTTATATGTTTATGAATTGTGACACATTTTGATGCATTCATGATTTATGAATAAGTTGAAAATTGCATGAATTGTGTTGTTTGTGATTTTGATTACATGAC
>JAOTAZ010000005.1:33649470-33659750 GCA_025629785.1 Erythroxylum oxycarpum
GATTTGGAGCGTTTGTAAAAATCTACTATTTATATTTTCTATTTAAAATTTATATTTTTATGTGCTATACAACTCGATGGATATCCAAAAACTCGAACAATCTAATGGATTTGGATATGGGTAATAAATTGTAAAAACCGATGGATATGGATATGGATATGGGTTGAGTCATAAAAAATGGATATGAATATAGATAAAGTAAAACCTGAATCGAACCCTACCCATTATCATCCCTAATTTTGATCGATTTGACTCTTGTAATCAGTGGTCACTATGGTGATATAAGTTTATACATAAGCTCGGTAATTTTACATATAAAAGCAATTAGTAAGTTTGTTTATGAGCCCGGTCTCAATTGACGACATTGCCTTTGATAATGTGAACATTTTCCTTCAGTTTTCTCATTGAAGATTGCAATTTTATGAAAACATTTTCCTTCAGTTTTCTCATTGAAGATTGCAATTTTATGTACTTGGGAATTTCAGATTTTGGTAGGGAAATCAGAACAAGAGAGTTTGGACCTTCGTGATGACATCTGTAATAGAATATACAGTTGAAATTATTGTCGTAATCAGAAAAAGTAAACCAGGAAGCTAAATTTTAGCCTAGGATTAGGATAGCTTGATTGTTATTACCATATACCTAACCCAACTAATTAACATTGGATTTAACGTTGTCTCAATGTTGCTTAATTATCGTGCAAATTAATGAGTTTAAAATTGGTGCGGCACATAGTTTAGATGTTTCGCTCACTGAGACTAGAATCCTCTCAGAGATAAAGGCCAAGGCATCGTTTCATAATGTTGAACATGGGACTACAGTTAACATTTAGTCTACCTTTCTTTTGTTTAAACTTTAGGTACTTAGATAACTGATGGCATGTTCTACAATAGTATAGTAGGGTACAGTTACTACTTTCCAACAATTTTTTCACATATCTAACCCAAAATATAAGGAATTTTTATTTCTACGAGATGTGGGGATCCAATGTGCTGACAAAGACTCGAATCCCCGAATTTTATAAAAATAGAGACTATATAATATATAATTATTGTTTAAAACTATTGAGTGGAAATTTAAATGATCGGCCCTGAAGTCCAATTCTAAATACATAAACTGAAATTTAATATTCTAATGTAAAGTTTTTAGGTTAAGTACAAGCTTCAGAGGTGGAGGGAAGACATAAAATAATGCCAATTGAGCTAAAGCTGATTGACTCTAACATCTTAACTTTTAAGTTGGATTATCAAACTTTTAGTAAATAGAAAAAGGCTCGCCACAAGTTACGGTCTATACATCTTCCTTTCGTATGATTCATGACTTGACATATGTTCAACATTTTCAAACATATTAATGCTAGATGTCATACAAGTCTCACTTAAAACCACTTATAAAATGCTAATATGTTTTGAGAATAAACAGGTATTGCTCGCTAAATACGTAAGTTAAATTAATGAAAGCATTTTGTTAAGCAAGGATCAAAACAATAGTTAGTATAAGTAAATGACAATAGCACTAACTGAAATAGGGAAGGCTTCTTTAATAATACTTCATTGCTTGAACTCGAAAGCCAGTGGATAGGAGAGCACAACTATTTTTAGGTAGTTTGTACATTTCAAAGACAAATACAAGAACACAATTCATGCCAAGTGATCCTATGTGCTCGATCAGTTTCCATCAAACTGATTGTCTAACGCAAGCATGCAAGCAAACGATAGCGACCGGTCCTAATTGTAAAAGGCCACCCTATGTTAGTATTCGGTCCTAATTGCTTCTTTTAACTTGCCTATAGATGGAGATCTGAAGATAGATTAAGCAGCTGGAGGTTAAGCTGATGGTTAGTGCTTCTACTTCTAGTTTTAGTTAATAGACAATTATGTAGGATACAAATTATGGGTACCAAATACCTACTAATTAATACAGTTGACTTTCACGTATAACCACACAAAACATATATACTCAGCTCATAATAAAGATAACAGTGACTCGTGTTGAATATAGAGAATCAAGTGGAATTCCTCATTTCATGTCTTATAAACATAAGCTTGAATAATGCTGTAGGGGGAATAAATTCAAGTTATAGTTGGCACAATTGTATAATCACGTCATTAACTTGTTAGTTAGTGGTAGACATCGCCTCTTGAGTTCTGACAAATACTTAACAATCGCTAGCTGAAGTTCATGGCCTAGTGAAATAATATGTCTACTCTTCTTTTGATAAAACTCAATCTAGACTCGTCCAAAAATGAAAAAAGAGCCAGGCCAGTTGGATGTTTTGCGTCTTACTCGCAAAGTAGCTATTTAAGGCATTCAACTACTTGGAAGAATTTAAACAAATCGAGTAAGAAAGATCAGGAAATGCCTTATCAACAGTCAGTCTGTTGTTTGTTTGTCTTACATAGTTATATATATATATCTACATATGTATGTATGATACTTTTCAAGTCATAGATACAATTCAACAACAATGATGATCAGCATTTTTTTTTTGTTTCGTCGCTCTTGCAAGTTGTATTCTTTCCAGTTTACCTCTGCTTTTAATACAGTGGTGAAACTTTTTTCCTCTGTCAAACTTAACACGGACAAAAATATTCCCATGTTTCAAGTGGCCGCAACAAAGACATATATACCCAAATTTACGTAGTTTCTGATTGTATTGTTAAAGACTTTAACGCTTTTGCAGACGATATGCAAAGGAAAGGATGCGAGTCTATAAGGACAAGGCCAAAAATCTGCAGCGTGTTCCTATCAGCTGATAATGACTTCCCTAAAATAATTAAACCAACGGCTGGGATCAATCCCATCATGTCAGGGCTTGCAATGGCTGTTAATGGACTCTCATCCAATCACTGTTGATACACGTTCTCTACTAGGATTGGTGTTGCATGGATGATGATCATCATGTTTTACTACTGTTATCATTCTTTAGTAACAGGAAATTCATTTTTTACCCACATAGAAATGCGGCCTTGATTCATTTACTATTCTAACATAATGCCGTTGAAGAAAACTCGGGGGTGATTCTTAAATTTCAAGTTTCCCCTTTTTGTCACTTTCTAAACTTCTACCTCTTCATTAACATTTTTTAGTTCAAAATCTCAACTTGTTTTGGGAATAAAAATTAATTCTTCACATATCTCCACGTCAGTTTATATTTTATAGTAAGTAAACAATTAGAGACACTTAACAATTCTCCTAACCCATTTAGCACTTTTATGACATAACGTGTGAATGAATTAAGAAAATTTTGCACAGAAAATCATGTATCCACGTTTCTTAAGCCTTTTCCAATGCGAACAATAAGGAAATTGAGATTTTTTATTAGCAGTTAATATATACACACTTACATGCCCCACAAGCAAGGAAGAGCCAAGAGATTGAGAATCATTCAGTACAGGTTCTTCTGTTATAGGACCTCAAAATTCCTTCAGAGTCGTAAACATAATCGATTAATCATAAATGAATGAGAAAAAGGTAACATCTAAGTTAGGATCAAATTAACAGATTTTGTACTTATTAGATGGTTTCAATCCCACTTTGGACTTCTGAAGAAGAGAGACAAGGGCTAAGCCTATGATCATTACTATTAATCTCCTTCTCTTCAGCATCTAATGGAGAAACACATGGAGTTGTTGTAGAGGAATCAGAAGAAGAAGAAGAAGAAGTGTAGAAAGACAATGGTGATGAAGGAGATTGAGAACCAGAAGATGACTCAACACTCGAATAAGCAAAGGCAGTACCTACTAGCAAATCGACGAATGCACCAATAATATACCCGTGATTGCTCTTTCCGTTCACTTTCAAGTAAGAAAACAAGAGGTCTTCAAGATCTTCCCACCCTTTTAATTTGTAAGCTTTGACCATCTCTTCCATTGAGTTCTTAAAATCCACAAACGGGTCTTTGGACTCCATTGACATAACCACAGTCTCTTGGAACGGAAACCCTCCTGCTTTGGCCTCTTCTAGGATTGAATTAGTCTCCCCTGGCTCGAAAAATAGCCTCTCGGATGACCTAACACCACGAATCACCGTCTCTATGACCTCGACCCCCGACTCGTCTGTTTCGGTGCAGAAGCTCGTTGACTCAGAAGAGTTGGTAGACAATGACTCAGGCTGGTCAATGACTATGGTGGCAGCATCCAAGTAAGTAGAGTTGATGGTCTTGAACATGTTTTCATGGCCAGCTCTGAAGGAAAGGGTTTTCGGTTGGTGGCAATAAGTAGGCCAGGGCCATAAGGATCTAGAGTCTGCGTTGGCGGGGGCGATGTTGGAAAGGAAATTAGGGAGCTTCATCTTCTTGCCCATGTCTGTCTTGGCTTTGTGTTTTACACTTTTGGTTTTAAGGTTGAAAAGATGCAGAGATGACGAGAAATGGGATAATGGTAATGAGCTTAATTAGTTCAAATGGCTACGAGGGAATGTGAAATTGGGAGAGTTGTTTGAGTTACGATTTTTCTTGTTGGTGAGTAGGGCATCAATGCTTAGTCAGAAAGGACCGTGAGAGGGTAGATCTTAAAGGAAGGTGGATCCAAGTGGGAGGGAAGCCTTTTCTTTTCGTTTGTCTTTTTTTAGTCATCCTAGATTTGGAATTAAATAGTTCAATTCAAATCATTGAACATTAGGGTACATGCATGCTCTCTAATTTTCTGATATATCACGTTTAATTCATGCAGTGTCTTTGCCCACTCCAAAACAACAGAGATTCTAATATTTGAGTTTAGTACGTAAGTGACACTTACGTAGTGATGATTTGTGTACTATGTCCATTCAAAGACAGTAGTCGCACTTAGCTGCAGTTGCTAATTCCCATTGCTTGATTAATTAAGATCTAAACCATTTCGTATGAACTTTAGTGATTAAAAATTTAAGAAATTGAAGCAGCCACTAATGACAACTACTACAATTTCCGTGCCTCATGTATAATGTTTAAGCAAACACGCATAGACATAATAAATGTAGACATTTATAGATGCTCTGAAACTTGAAATTGGCATTTGTATCAATAAAGCCTAAAGAGAACATAACAGCATTTCGCAGAGTAGATTGTTATAGTGAGATTAGGCCAGAGGACAGCTTATCCTCTTCCTTTTCTTTTCCACTCCAATGCTTTCTTCATTTTCCTAAGTAAGTTCATGAGCTTACATTTAACAATCATATTATGTATGCATTCTATAAGCGAAAAGATTAGAATGATAGGCTTGAAATCTATTGAGATATTATTAGAGAAAAATGGAGTGTTTGATAAGCACTTTATTCTCCACTGCTACAATACTTAGAGCAATGAGATAAAAACTACACATAGTAGCAGTTTCGTAATTATGGGCCAATTCGAACATTCAATTTGATAATTTTGCTATTTTTGGTAATTTTTGATTCCACAATTACTTTTATAGGAATTAATTTTTGACACGTTATTTTGAGCTTCATTTTTGGTAAAATTTGAGCTTTAGAAATATTTAAGATTTTTGGACATAATAAGGGTTTTCCTTATATCTTTAAGATTTCTGCCTATATAAAGGCATTGTAGCTGAAAGTCAAGAAAATTTTTTATTAATGAAATAAGAAATCCCTTTTTCATAATTATCTTTTCTTTTCGGTATTCTTTGCGAATTAACAAAATTGAAAAAGTCCTATATTCCTAAATTTCGTGAGCGATTCAACATGTTTATAGGAGACTTCCACTACGTTAGTTAGTATCAGAGCTAGGTTCATTCCTGAACTCATGGTGAGAGGAAGAGCAGTTTGTCAACAACCTATGGATAAAGTATACGAGCGAGACGACCTGTAATAGATGGAGTAACATCTAGATGAGTAATTTAATCAAAATATGAAACAAATGATGGAGTAGGTGATGTAGCAGATCAACCAGAGGTTTGTTGGACTTATGGGAGGTCAGAAATAACAGGGGAGGACAGATGGATACCAGGAGGAAGAAAACGAAAGCACTGAATCAAGTGGTAGTGAAGGGGAGTATGAAGAAGTTCCTCGTAGGCGTTGCAAAAATAATGGAAAAGAGGATAATAGATGTTGGGAATCGGAGAAGTAAACTGAAATTCCTGAGTTCTATGGGAATCTTGGTCCGAAAGAGTTATATGGAGTGGTTGACAACGACTGAGGAGATCTTGGAGTTTAAGGAGGTCCAAAAGAATAAAAGGGTGTCTCCTGTAGTTACTAGGTTCAGAGTCAGAGTTGCGATATGGTAGAAGTAATTAAAGATGAATCGTTCAAAGATATGGCAAAAGTAAGATTAGCACGTAAGAGAAGATGAGAAAAAAGATACGTGATGAATTTTTGTCATACAATTATCAGTGACTGTAGTATCAAAGGTTGCAGAACCTAGAGCAGAGGAGTAAAACGGTAGATGAGTATACTATTGAATTTTATCAATTGCTTATTCATAGTGAGATATAGGAGATGGAGGACCAGCTCGTTTCAAAGTACATTGTCGGGTTGCAAGAATAGATCCAAGACATGGTAAACATGTTCAACCCCATATTTGTGTCAACAGCTCACCAGCGGGTGTTGGTAGTTAAGAGATAAGTTCGGCGAATGGGGAGAATTTCTCTTACGGGTCCTAACCACTTAATCAATGCAAATCACGCATCAAGTAGTAGAGTGAATAGGTAAACGAATCAAAATGGTGGACATACTAAAGGTGCTACCAGTGTGAATCCAACCAATAGAGTAACTGGAGGCGTTATTCGATGAGGACCAGCTCGTTTCAAGGTACACTGGCAGGTTGCGAGAATAGATCCAAGACATGGCAAACATGTTCGACCCCTATTTATGTCAACGGCTCACCAGCAGGCCTTGATAAGTAAAAGAAAAGTTCAGCAGTTGGGGAGAATTTCTCTTACTGGTCCTGACCACTTAATCAATGCAAGTCACACATCAAGTAGTAGAGTGAATAGGTCAACGAATCAGAACGGTGGGTAGAATAAAGGTGCTATTGGTGTGAATCCAACCAATAGAGTAACTGGAGGCGTTATTTGTTGCTTTGGGTATGGTGAACCTCGTCATAAACAATCTGAATGTCAAAAAATGACAGTGAAGAAGGCACTATTTGTGGATTCTGTGGAGGGAGATGATGAAGACACAGTCATTGGAGTAGAACCAAAATTTGATACCAAGGAGTATATGGAGGAGGTGCAAGTTGAAGGGGATATGAGTACTGCTTTAGTAGTCAGACAGGCATGCTTAACCTTTAAAGCTATTGTTGGCGATGAGTGGCTGCAAAACAATATATTCCAATCCATATGCACCATCTATGGTAAGATCTACTGCTTTCTCATTGATACTGGTAGCTGTAAGAATAAAATATCTGCAGAGGCTGTCAAAAAATTGAATTTAAAAACTAAAAAACACTCTGCATCATATAAGATGGCTTGGTTAAAGAAGGGTAATGAGATCATAGTGTCTCAATGTGCTTTCATGTCCTTTTCTTTGCGTCCTAAATATAGAGATTCTGTATGGTGTGATGTAATTGTCATGGATTCTTGTCACTTGCTGATGGGGAGACCTAGCAGTATGATAGGCGGGTGATACATGATCGTAGGGCTAACACGTACAATTTTGTATTTGATGGAACAAATATCGTACTATTGCCTAGTAAAGGGGTGGAAAAGAGAAAACTGACAAGGGATATTACTAACCTATTATCTTTGGTTAGATTTGATGAAGTATTGCAGGGGTCAGAAGTGTTGTATCAACTGATCGGGAAGGAGGTTGAACCAGATATGTGATTGTACTACAGACGGTTGTCTAACTCAATGAATTCAGTGACGTGTTTTAGAGCGAGTTACTTGATGGTTTTCCACCGTTATGTGATATTCAACACCAGAATGATCTTGAGCCAGGAGTCTTGTTACCAAACTGTCCCCATTATAGAATGAGCTCGAAGGAGCATAAGGGGTTGCGCAGTTAGGTGGAGGAGCATTACCAACCTTATTGATGCCTAATAAAGACTGTTCATGGCATATGTGTATATATAGTAGAGCCATCAACAAGACCACGGTGAGTTATCGATTTTCTATTCCTCGCCTTGATGATTTACTTGAACAGATTAGTGGTGCTATTGTATTTTCTAAGTTGGACTTGAAGAGTGGTTGAAAGACAGCCATCAAGACACGACAAGGGTTGTATGAATGGTTAGTAATGCCATTTGATTTGTCTAATGCATTTAGCACTTTTATGCGCATGATGAGTTAAATTTTTAGACCTTTCATTGGAAAATTTGTTATTGGTACTTTGATGATATATTGATTTATAGTCCTAACAACGAAGTGCATATACCACATTTGCGGGAGGTTTTGTTTATCTTTTATTGGGATAAATCTTATGCAGTAGCAAAGAAGTGTGTATTCATGACAGATAGAGTCCTATTCCCAGGGTATGTAGTTTCTAAAGACAAACTACATGTTGACGAGTTCAAAATTGAAGTAGTGAATCAATGGCCACTATCATAAAACATCACAGAGGTCCTCAATTTTCATGGTTTGACGTCTTTTATGGGCATTTCATTCCCCACTTTAGCAATATCATGGCCCCAATCACATACTATTTGAAGATAGGCAAGTTTGTGTGGACTTACGAAGCTGAGGGAGCATTCCGTTTGATAAAGTAATGCCTTACTACAACACCGATATTAGTATTGCTTAACTTTTCCCAGTTATTCGAATTGCATATTGATGCCTCGAAGGTGGGCATTGGAGTAGTTTTGAGCCAGAAAAGTAGACTAATGGCATACTATAATGAAAAGTTATCTGGATCCAAGCTTAATTACAGTACCTACGATGTGAAGTTCTACGCTGTTGTACATGCTGTCAAAAATTGGAAGCACTATCTGTTCCACAGAGAGTTCATCCTCTATACTGATCATGAAGCCTTGAAGCACCTCCATAGGCAGGATAACGTGACGATTGGACATGCCTCTTGGGTTATATTTACAGCGGTTCACTTTCGTGGTGAAACATAAGGCGGGGATGACAAATCTCGTGGTATATGCTTTGAACTGTTGAAGGGCATTGTTGAGTAAAATGAATTTGGAGGTATTTGGTTTTGGTACTTTTCGTGATTTGCTTGATGCTAACCCATATTTTTTTGGTATTTTGAGTGCTGTGCGGGTAGGAGAAAAGATGGATTTTGTATTACGGGATGTGTTTCTATTCAAAGGGAATCAACTATGTATCTTAAATTGTAGCCTGTGATCAAACAATGAGGGGCATGTTGGGCATCATCGCACTCTACAGCTGGTCCAGGCCTCTTACTTCTGGCCCACAATTCGAAAAGAGGCAGAGAAGTATGTCCAATGTTGTCGAGTGTGCCAAGTCTTGAAAGAGGTGGCAACTAATGCGGGGTTATATAGACCATTACCCATTTCAATATAGCCGTAGGTTGATATTAGTATAGAATTTGTACTGGGATTACCTCGTACACAGCAGGGTAATGATTCCATCTTCGTCGTGGTTGATTGGTTTTCTAAGATGATTCACTTCATCCCCTGTAAGAAGACAACTAATGTCGTTAATATTGCTTAACTGTTTTTTTGGAATGTCTATCGTTTGCATGGGTTACCAGAATCTACTGTCTTAGATAAGGATATCAAGTTTCTTAGTCATTTTTTGCGCAACTTATAGAAAATGGTCAATACATAGCTTAACTTTAGTAGTGCTTATCACCTTCAAACAAATGGGCAGACTGAATTTGCCAATAGATATTTAGACAATTTGTTGTGATGTCTAGTGGGTGATTATGTGAAGAGTTGGGATCAGAAGTTATGTCAAGCAGAGTTTGCTTATGACCATGCTATTAATAGGAGTACTAGTTTCAACTCATTCCAACTGGTGTATTTTGTTGCGCCTTGGAAAACCCTAGACTTACTCCTTGTGCCACAATGGGCTCAAATTCATGGCAAAGCAGAGGATTTTGTGGGTTCACTATAGGAGGTTCATAAGAAAGTCATTGAGAACCTTCAACAGGCCGCTTCCAAGTACAAACAAGTTGCTGATCAGAAATGAATACACATGGAATTTGATGTTGGTGACTACGTTTAGGCTGTTCTAACTCGTAATTGATTTTCTGCAGGTGACCACAACAAGTTGTTAGCTAAGGGGCCGTTTGGTTCCACTTTTGTTTTTCTGTTGTTGTTTTTGATTTCTGTTTCCTATTTTTAGTTTATGTTTTTTTTCCTAAAAAAACGAAAACTTGTTTGGTTGAGATTTGCAATATAAAAACTGAAAACAAAAACCTGTTTGATTGAGATTTTTAATAAAAAACTGAAA
>JAOTAZ010000005.1:33676173-33690489 GCA_025629785.1 Erythroxylum oxycarpum
CCTCTTTTTTCTTCAACTTTTTTTCCAAGTTCATTATAACTCAAGTATTTCTCCTTTTTTTATCTTAGTATATATATATATATATATAACAATCATGAAAATCATCTAAAATTTTGATGGATCGCCTTGCATGTTTATAGATAAACTTTTTTCTCAGCAAACTAAATTACTCTTTGTTATATCGTTTCAGTTCAATATTTTTTTTGAAGTGTTGTTTATAAGGTGTCAAAACATTTTCTTTCTTTGTGCTCATTTTTTAATCTATATTTCTTTAGTTTAGACATGCAATTATGATACTTTTTACTCATTAAATAGAAACATAGAGTTTAAAATATAATTTTAATAGAACATAACTTTTGAAGTCTTTTATCTAAATTAATTAAAATTTTTATAATTATGATCTAATTCAAAACTTTAAAAAATCATTCACTAGTCTTAAAACAAAATTGAAAGAATAAAGAAAAAAATTAATCACTGATCTGACTTATTGTAAGAAAACTTGTCACACATCCTTCATGGCTAATTTTCATGACTTCGACCACATTGATATTAGTAACATGCACTCATCCAAATCATAGTGCCTCAGCTTCATTCTCTGAAAAAGATGTTTTGAGGAACGAGATGATATGAAATGTAGTTTACGTGGCTTGTCCATCTTGGATTCAGGGCCTTGTTGTCTTTCTCGCAAAGTCGTACGTTTTCGTATCAGTGTAATTCAACATTAATAACATCATCCACTCCCTCGCCACCAATTCGGAGAAATGTACTTTCCCAAATACATCCGCCTGTGGATTACTTGCCGGCGACAATTGTCTAGTCTTACTAAGAATGCAAGTTTCCCCTGTCATCTCACACCCCCTCTCAATGGCGAGCTCGACATTGAGGACTTGTTCTACGCAGTTGGGCAAATTGAAAAAGAATACTTGCAATGAGATTGAAAACTGGTAAGTAAAGCCATAACTTAATTATGGTTTAAAGCATACGGTCCAGACAATCTCAGTGTCATGAGATTTTGTTTATCAGTAGTCACATTCACTATAATCAAATTTCAGCATTTGCCGAGGGACCAGGCCAACCTCGCCCGACCAAAATAGTTGTGCTTATCCATATGTTCCTACCTACCTGAATAGTGCGACTGTGATTCAACTTGTCAAAGAGCTCTCCTTCACTGGGATTTGCGGAAGCAAGGACAGCGGCATAAAGTCTTTTCCCAGGAATATTACCGCCCATTACACAGCCAAACCAGATGCATTGAGTTCTGAATTGAAGTTCCGGCTTCTTGATCAGGGCTCCAAATTTCAAATTAGCATACAGAACTACCCACTAAAGTTGTGTTAACATACACGAATACCCTCTAAAAGTTGTAAGAAAAATGCTACATCATGCTAAAAAGATCCTTCAGTTTCAGGTTATCCACGTCTAACCAAAACCCACACTATAATATCCTCTAGAATTGCTAATGACATGTTTTGCCTGCAACAAGTGCCCCAACAAAGAAAATCTGAAGATTGAATCATTGGAACCAAAACCAACAGGCACAATCCAACAGAAGATCAACTAGCCGAAGAAATTTCCAGCTATAGCCGTCAGATGTCATTTTCCAATCAGCCACCAGCAATATGGAGAATATACATAGAATAGAATAGAGAGAATTGAATGTGCTGATAAAAGCTTGAGCGAATTAATACTAGACAGCCATTACATTCGACACATGCATAGGTAACATAAATCAAACAGCATCCCTGCAGCACAGTTTTGTAAGAGATGACAACAAAATCACAATGAAGCATGGAGCAGCAGTAACTGGAGCATCCTTTTCAGGAGTTCACCAGTATGTTCTTAATGTTCACAAGATTGACACAGTATCGCAAACTATATATTGCATATTGCAAAAAGCAATATGGTCTATAATAACCCTTAAAAGCTAAAAATAGGTACCCTCTGGAGGTTGCACCAGTTTTCGGTTATGCGGGGCTGCCATCTCCTTCTTCAACTGAGTGAG
The DNA here is from genome assembly GCA_025629785.1 of Erythroxylum oxycarpum. NCBI lineage: Eukaryota > Viridiplantae > Streptophyta > Magnoliopsida > Malpighiales > Erythroxylaceae > Erythroxylum > Erythroxylum oxycarpum. The sequence continues at coordinate 33,678,176 of JAOTAZ010000005.1, forward strand.
TATATCCTCCATGGTGTACTCTCTCTGCCAATTTGCAATAACTCCAAACTTCTTTGGCTCCACCTGCAGTAATCCCAAATCAGAATCCAATCATTGAAAACAAATTCCATCCGCAAAAACAATGAAATTAACTATAATGACAGGTGAGATACAAAAATAAAGATTTCTGCAGCTTGTTGAGTCTAGCTAAAGGAATCAACTTCTAAGTCAACTGGACCAGAGAATGAAGCAAACAAACACAAAAGAAATAGCCTATAGTTTGGGGAGATATATATATATATATGTATAAAAGAAAAAGAACAGTCCAAGGCACCATTAAACCACAAAATACAAGTATCAAATAAATAAGAACATTGGGGGCATCGAGCATACCACTCCAGTTTCATGGTTCACACACGTCATGTTGATCCGAGAATGAAAACGGACACTTGGTGGCTTCTCTGGGTAATCTTTGTCACAGAACAGCTTCAACTGGTAAATGCGACCTTCATGCACAGTCTAACAAGGAAGAGAGGAGAAGTTACATAACTTTCCAGCCAGTCAAGATGCCAGGGACCATAGCACATGATAAGAAACTATTGTTTCAATTCTGTAGTCTTAAAATATTTTTATTGTATAGATAAAAACTGACTTTTCTACAATTTCTAGAATCTATAAATAACAAATTTAACTGGAAACTTACAGCATACTTGAACATATGGCCTTGAATCACTTAAAGCCTAGTCACATCTTAACAAGAATCAGGAGCTACAGATCTATATCCATCTTCAAATAACTTATAGGGTGGAGCAAAATGATCAGGGATCAGCCAATACAAGCCTAAATGAAGACCAAAAATGTCGCAAAATTTAGCAGACATATCAGATATCTCTTAAACTACTGCTGAGATTATATATTCTAATACATTGAGATCCTGACGACCTCAAAAGCGCCCACTTTCACAAGATTAAAACAGATATGTTTAAGGAAAACACAGAAGAACTTAAGTTGACAAGGTCAGACTAACAGGACTAACAAAAGATAAAAACCTAGCTCAAGCACTACCAAAAAAAAATGACTCCAGGACAATCTTAATCTGCAGGCCCGTAGGCTGATTCCAGGAAAACTTTCCTTTTGACTAAGTATCATGGTTCTATGTACCCTATATCAGCATCCATTACATTGGTCTATATTTGAAGACATTTACATTAAAAGCACAATGCTCATCTTGCAGTATCATCGGAATTGAAATATTCAAAAGAAGATTAAGCTTGAAAATAAGCAATTACATTGTGAGGCCCGATTATAGTGCCTGTCCAAGAGCGCATATAAATATCATCCCCATCATCCATCCCATAGCTTACGGTGCCATCACCAATACCTTTTTCTCCCCGTTCAAGTTCCTCCAGTAATCTGAAGTTCCGAGGGACTGCAAAGAAACTCAAACACTAAACGTAAGTCATAAATTCTGCTGCGGTTACATGGCATCAAGCCCCAAAATTAAACCTAAAGCTAACACACCCATAACCACAAAGATGAACAACTAACTGGATTGAGTCAGTATCGAAACGACAACAAAAGCCATGCGATATATGATTTACATTTTCAAAAGTCGTAGTTCTCAACAAATTACAAACAAACTGATCAGAAAACAACATAGAAAAAGTTAATAATCTAGAAAGTTACAAATTCAATAAAGATAAAATTGATTGACATCATGACTACATCTATGCAAAATTAGGAACTATACAAAGCAACATCGTCCCAAAAGACATCAAATACTAGGCAGAAATCCTAGATGGTTTCCGCGCATCAAAGCTACGATAAACAAATACCCACCACCCCCAAACAGAAGAATCGTAAACACCCAACATAAACTCACATCAGAAAACAACTACACGAACAAAAAAAGTACGACCCATGAGCAGATTCCATCAAGCAACAAGAACAAAAAGAAGACCAGAAATCAGAAGTTAGGACAAAAGCCTCATCGAGTTAATATTATAAGATCGAAGGACTAACCCACTACACTAGATCCTCCAGAGCCAAGCGTCATGGGCGGTGCAGTATAGTAGTTCTCGTGGGAATTGAGAGGAGCGATCTGATTGAAAAGCGAGAGAGACCGGAGAAACTAAAGAAGGCGACGAATAGAAAGCTAAGAATAACAACAATAGTAAAAGAAAGGGCAATTAAGAGTAAACAAAAGTGGACTTCCTTTCGTTTTTGCTTTTGCCACTAATCCACTTGTGGGAAGGGAATGAGATAAGCCGTTGTAATACTCATTTCCTTTTATTTAGATGGCATGGCCCATTCACAATGGGGCTTACTGGGCTACCTCATCTTTTTTGTTGGGTCTGGTTTCCATCAAATCCTAATTACAAACTCTTTGAGCTTACCTAAGCCAATCTGAGGTTATGATGAATTGAGCCAATATCACTAATTTTTGCTTGTTTCAAATTAACCATAAGAATAACGTCAGCGTGCTATTACCTCAATAATATCATATTGATAAGATACAGATTAGAAGGATAGGAAGGTTGTATTCCAATCTCCTATTATTTTGAGGGGAATTTTGCTTACTTGGTATTTTGTTTTTTGATCATTGCACGTTCATCCTTTGATCGAAGCCAGAGTCCATAAAGTTAGTCATTGATATTTTAGCAGCTACCTCTTTCGCAACTAAATCGTTCTCGTTTCTCGAATACTTACGAGTAAATGCTAGATAATTACTTTGAAACTACTAGACCAATTGAACATATCATCATCCATCAAGCACTCATTATAGAATGGGATAAGCTTTGTATTTGTGTTCCCTATGTTTGTTAATAGTAAGCTAATTTAACAGAGAGGAGCACGTGGAGTTGAGAAAATGTGCGAGTTAAGGAAGAGAGGGTGAATGAAAAGAAGGAAAAGGAACTTAAAAATTGAATGGGGAGAACATGGTGCAAGAAGGGGCAGTAAAGAAAAGGGTTTGCTAAAATAGAGTATGTAATGGCACAAGAAAGGTGGCGTTTAGTGTATGTGAGTGATGAAATCAAGTGTTGTAGTGAAAAACAACGGCAAAGGATGAAGAGAGGCGAAGGTGGAAATAAATTTTTGTATTTATCATCTGACGTAATGCCCTTCATTATTCTCAACTGTCTCAATTACTCCGGCATTTATGTGTTTTTAATGATCTTTCAATCCAATATAGTCCCCTTTTTTTCGATGCTCGAACCACCAACACCCCCCTTATTCATTTACTCAATTGCCCTCTTAAACAGTATCCTTTTGACCTCCTTAAAAGTATCACCTATGGCCATCTAAACATAAAACTGGTCAGTGCATATCGTGGTTCTGTATGGTTTTCTGGGATCTCGGAAAATATTTGATTTTTGACATTTTGACTTCAAAATAGGTCTTTCTTTTCATGGATGAAGTTGGATTAATCGTTCTGATTACCTCTAAAATAAGTATGCTCATGGATTTGCATTATGCATTGCATTGGGATTTGGTGGCTCTAAAGTAAACTCTGATTGAAGGGAGAATATCAGTCCTAACTCCTAGGGAAGGTCTATACCCTTCTGGTTCTGGTATCAGGCCCCATGGACTGGTTGCTCTTCTACATTTCTGCTAACTTTCTTAAGCTCAGGCTCAGCTAGGCAGGAGCAGTTCACGGTGGTTCAGTGGGGCCACTCGTCATACCATGGCTATCTTCTAAAACAGCTTTTCTTATCAAGTACAAATATCTACTTCTTGTCTCAAGATTTAGATACCTTTTGGGCTGATTATTCACCCTCATAGATTTCAGTTGACTCAAGATTGCATCACTGTCTAGTAATTTCTTACGTGGCATAAGGTGGTTGGACTACGCAAATGACATAACCTCCCAAGATAGTGATGAGAAAATACCTAACATTTCACGCGAAAATTTGGGCACAGTAGTTGAACCGGTTTAAATTGTTTTCTGCTAAACAGGGGAAGAAAAAGCTCAACCCAGAAACAAACGCAAGAAAGCTGCCTCCATAGCCATACTGCCCAATCTCTATGATAAGTCACAGAAACAGAAACTTCAAATATAGAAGCAGTGCTATTTTCGCTCCACTTTTCTTCCGTTATCAGATGCAGCATGCGATATGAAGCTACAAGGTGGAGCGCAAGTAGCACTACTTGAGATTCAGGGGGAAAAAAAAAGAAAAGAAAAAAGAACGATGCAGATATAGCCTATATTGAAACCCTAATAAGCTACTAGCAGAAACGGAGCCTATTTTCTAACTCCTCCTAGGCTTCATGGTTGTCTTGCTGTGGTTGTTGTCATTAATGAAATCAAGCAGCACTGTACTCTTGCATTTGGGGCATTTGGGGTCGTCCTCTGAGAGCATAACATACATGAGACATCTTGGGCAACCTACAAGCACCATGGAAGTGGCCTCAGGGCTGTTAGAATATGGATGAGTACCATTTTCTTGGTTCAGCTCCGACGACACACAGGAGCTCGGCGGTGAGGTTGGTGACACCGTTGCTGATCGGTTTGGGGACTCCATCATCTGTCCTACCCTTGGCGGTGATAGGTTCAGTCTCAAGTCAAGTTTTGAGCGGTTTTCATTTCTTCTACTCATCCTCACTGTATCCTGTGAGTAGCAGTATATTTTCACCTGTCCACAAAAGAGTTTTATTTCAGAAACAAAATATCAACTTGAAAAGCAAAACTGAATTGCATCACAAAGTCTCTATCAAACTAGGCATGTTTTACCTTAAGATCAAGGAACCTTGGCCGACAAGAGATTAAAGAGAAGGGTTCTTCCGGTTCAACGTAAGGATGGTGATGAAGATGATAAAAAAGACTGAAACTTTGTGATGGTAGCTAGGATTGAACCATAAGTAGCAGCTCCTAAAGCACCAAAAACATGACCTTTGGGATGGTGGGTTTGGACCGTCAAGGCCATTATGTATATATATACAGAAAATGAAGGGAAAGAGATGGGGTTTAATTAAAGGCTTACCTTAATTAAGGGAGAGAGAGAGAGAGAGAGAGAGAGGAAAGGAATGTATTGAATTGAAGTTTTGGTAGAAGAGAGTGTAAATTGAGGTCAGGCAATGTATTAAAGAAAGGAAAAAATCCCAAGGAGATGCAGGAGGAGGAAATTTGTAGTAAATATTGCAATTATAAAGTGCAGCCAGGAAGCTTTCATTCATTGCTTTTGAAGTGAAGAGAAAAGAAAAGGGGTCGGGGTTTAAGTGTTTGAAAGTTTGTGAGAGAGAAAAGAAGCAGAACAAAAGAAAAATCAAATAGCTTTTAAGGCTAAACGTGCTAGAAACCAAAATACATTTTCACTGTTTTTAGAAGCTATCACCAACTAAGAATTTAATGGAAAACACCAAGAAATTAATAAATGTCAACCAAATAAAAGCCAAGCTATCACCAACAGTATCACCACAATTTGATAGCAAAAGACACCGTGAAAGTAAATGGCAAGACCCAGAAATTACGTAGGAAACACCAGCCAATTAATATATGAACCAAAGCACACAGCAACTCTCTCTCTCTCCGTATGACCTATTTTCTGTTTTGAAGAATTGCTAAATACCATAAACACCCAGTTAATAATTCCCGGTATTATCGTTTTCCTCGGCTTTGATATTTTTTCTTTTTCACTAATGGTTCCTTCTTTGAACTTTTTCCGTCTTGTGGCTGTAAATGGCAGTCGATATCCATTTGAGCAGTTTTTGTGTGAATATCATGAAAAGCCCTGGAGCATAACAGCTTCTACATGTAACAATTCTTTGCTTTCAGTGCCGAATAATTACAGATTATAAGAAATTTACATTCTAATATAATGTTATTGCTTGGATTGTAACAGCAAATGTATCTAAAAATACCTGTCTATTTCTCGGACTACTCGCTGATATAAATTATTATGGTCAACAATACTTCCGCGCGCATATATGAATTCTACTGATTTTCATTTTATTAAAATGTGGAAGTCAAAGTTCGAGTTAAATGCACTTTAAAGCGTGTCCAAGCATCATTGCGATTTGCGAAGTTTATTAGAGAATTAAACCAGATCATAAAGTATACTTAAATCTTATTTATTAGTAGTTCCTAGTTCTTGCTTCTAAAAGTTAAAACTTGAGATGCTATATGTAAAATATATAAAGTGGAGTAGTGTTTAAGTTAAAACTTAGCTGAGAAATCTGTTCAAGAAAGGGTAAAAGTTAGTTAGCTTGTTAACAGCCTTTGACAGTTAATATTGTGTAAGCTGTATATAAACAAACTCTTTTCGCATCAATAATAGATAGAACAATTTCTTATTTTGCTTCATTTAGCTAAATATGATTGTAGTATCAGAGCAGACGATTCCTGGTTGCTGATAAAGCGTGCACTTTGCTAGTGATAGTTCTTGTTGATCACAACAGAATATGATCATTGTCACGAAACAAGACAACACTACGGAAGCTAGTCCATTGAAGATCCTTTACAACTTCAATCATTAGATTGTCCTAGTATGATTCTCATATCTTCTCCTCTTAATGGATCCAATTACCTGTTATGGTTGAGATGTGTGAGAATTGCCTTAGAAGCTAAGGTAAAATTGGGATTCATCAATGGAATGTTTGTCATGTCGAATAAGGCATCGCTTGAGTATGAACATTGGGTTTGAGTAGACTACTTGGTCACATCTTAGATTCTGAATTCTATCTCCAAAGAGTTAGTTGATGTCGTCATTTATGTAAGAAATGCAAAAGATTTGTATGATGAAGTATAGGACAGATTTGGAGAAAACGATGGGCATATGATATATCAGATTCAGAGGGAATAAGTTCGATTGATCAGGGAGGCATGAACATTGCCAGATATTATACATGAATAAAGAAACTATGGGAACAGTTGAGTTGCTTGTTGCCAATTCCAGAGTGTACATGTAGTTCATCAAAAACCACAGCTGATTTAAATCAGATGAGCGGATTAATTCAGTTCTTGATGGGTTTAAATGATTCATTTGATCATGTCAAAAATCAAATTCTTCTTATAGATTCTATTCCTCGTGTAAATAATGTGTGTTCGATGATACTAAGAGTTAATAAGCAAAAGGAAGTACATGCCATGGAGGATGTTTCGGAACATAACACGTTGCTGGCTAGGGGACCCAGTTTCAAGAAGGAAGGAGGAAAAGAAAGCAATTAATGAAGCGACAAGAGGAGAGAAGCGAAGAAAGACAAATACTATGACTACTACAAAATAAAAAGGGACATTTGAAGGAAACATGTTTCAAATTACACAGATAACTGAAATGGTATAAGAGAAACAAGGAACTAAAAAGAAAGAAACAGCCACAAGTGATGGCAAGTTTTGCTGACGCGTCATTTGAAGGAGCTAATAAATTTGAGATTATTCAGAAAACACCTGGATGGTCTGCAGAAATTACCAATGTTATCTAACAAGAGGTTATGAAATATATAAAAGGAATGAGTATAGGTGAGGATAGTCACCGAAGCAAATTTTCTCATCTAACAGATTTTGCACGTTTTGTGCTTAATTTTGCTTTCAATTCACTTGATTTTATAGAACCAGGTTCATGGATAATTGATATAGGATCCTCATACCACATGACATCAAACCTTAAGCTTTTTTATCAACCAAAAATCCTGAAGAATATACACCAAATTTTTTACCAGATGGATAAGTTAAATTGTTTCATCACATAGGCCATATAACCATAAGATCTTCTCCCAAACTTACCACTACTCTTCATAAACCCAATTTCAAGTTCAACTCACTTTCAGTTCATAAACTTGCAAATATGTCTGGAATTAAAATCACATTTTACCTTTCCTTTTGTTTGTTTCAGGACTTGCTGACTGAGAAGATTTTAGCAGTTAGATGATGAAAAATCGAATGGGGTTAATTATTTTACAAGCTTTCCGCAAATTTCTTTAGCACCAATAAAATATAAAACAAGCTAAACCGAAATAATAAAAACATCAAAAATTTGATAACGCAATTCAGCACACCTTCCCTATATCTGCGGGGCCCTCACCTAGTTTAATCACTTTCACAAAAGTAGAATAGTTTTACCCAAGGCTTTACTGAGCCGACACCACTCAACCCTTGATACTATCTCTCAACCTTACTTCCCATGAAAAAATTTCACACCTAATAGTACGACCACCTCGTACTAACCTTAACAGAGGATTTTTCTCAACACTCTTTTGAAACAATAACAGTAACTAAATTACTAAACGCTCAAGAAAATAATAGACAAGAATAGCTCAAGTATCTAATCAACTGAAAATTAAATAACAAAAATACTTTAGACAAACGAAGACTTCCCTATGAATTTATCTTCTCGAAATAATTTAGCAGAAAACTTTTTTCACAAAAATCGATCGCTATATTCCTTGACATACACAGCAGCAGTGTTTATCTTCAAAGACCCACAGAAACAAATTCACCAAACTCACGCACACACTGACTACAGTCCAATCATCAACATGTTTCAACCCATCAAAAGAACAATGTGCGCAGAATTAAAAGCACCATATGCACACCCAGCCAATCAATCTTCAAGAACCACGTGATCTTCACCAAGTGCACAGTATGCCTAGAATTTTTCAAAGACACAAACATTCAATACCAAAAGAACATTGCATAGCCACTGCTCTTCACACGTGACTAGCATCACTTTAACAAAATATCCCCTGCTGATTTTTTGTTGTTGCCGCAAACCCCTTATAGGTTTGTTTTCAAATTACGTGAACACATGGACTTCATTCATAACAAGGACTTATTTCATAATAAGGAGATATGCACCAAATAGATAGACTTCAAAGATTCGTGTGTAGATGCAATCCAATTATCTTATATGTCCAATTTAAAGAAATATGCCAAAATAAATAAAATAGATATATTTAACATATATCTAACAAATGAGTTGTAGGAAGTCTTTACATTTTAAACAAATCCAGTTTCTCACAAGACACAATTAATTTTATTGTTCAAGATACAAATATGGTTGTTTTTCATACACAGAAGCAAGTAGCATGTATGTTTACTGAAAATACAAATAAAAGATCTCAGACTGATTTTTAGCTTTAACATAATAGATTGAGTCGTGCACCTTACTCTGTTATAAAACACATTGTTGGTCTTGCTTCTGTTGACTTAATAAATTTACCTCCATGTGATATTTGTCCTTTATCCAATCAATAAAGACTACCATTCTTCAAAAGCCACACCACTTTGCACCATATTTTTTTATCTTATTCATATAGACCTAAAGGGACCATATAAAACCTTATCCATTTCTGGAGCTCATTTTATCTTGACTATTGTTGATAATTATAGTAAAGCTACATAGACTTTTTACTTAACCACAAAACATAAATAGCTAAAACTCTTGCAAACTTTCTTATCCTCATTGAAAACTAATTTTAGACCACTGTTAAAACTGTAAGGAGTGATAATGATAGTGAAATTGTTAATTTAGAATGTTCATATGTCTTCCAAACCAAAGGGATTATGTATCAATGATCTTGTCGATACTCCTCTCAACAAAATGTGGTATTTGAAAGAAAGCGTAAACGCCTATTATAGATAGTCTGATCTCTTATGTTTCAAAGTAAGATGCCATTCTGAGGAGATTCAATTTTGGTGCTCTACAATAAGCCGTCGAGTTATGACACTCCTAAAACTTTCAAATGTCTTTGTTATACCAAATACATTACCATAAGGATAAAATTGATGCTAGAACCCTTAAGTGTGTTTTTATTAGCTATGTTACTGGTCATAAGGCATTCAAATTATATGATCTTAATACCCACAAAACTTTTCTTTCCAAAGATTTTGAATTTGTATGTCCCTATGCCCAAACCTATACTAACATCACACCACAACATCATTCCACTCCTCTTCCATTAATTCTTGATAATGACCCTTCTTTAATACTTCCTAATGACTTTCATTATATTCCCACAATCCCACCTATCAATGATACACCAGTTCTTATACTCCTAGCTGAAGCACCACCTGTAGATGTTACATAGATTACTTTAGTTCCAACTGAAGCACCAATCTCGATTCGTACCCCAGTTATTGAGAAATATACCAATTGGAAGAAAAAGGCTTATCGATTGTATTGAAGTCAAACACTTAAAAAGGGTACAGTAGCTGTTATGTTATTCCTATACAAGGATTATGGAGAAAAGTTAGGGATATATAGCCATTGGTCCTATACATAATTGGTGGAGATAAATCAGTAATAGATAGATATGAGGAGATAAAATAGGAATGTACATCAATTATGATATACGTTAATACGACCCCTCAAGTTGGAGCATGGAGGTTCGTAATGCCCAACTTGGGTAAAAGTGAATGAAACTGGTCTCTTCCAAGAGCTTTGGTGAAGAGATCAGCAGGTTGATGTTTTGATGATATTTGTGTAGTTTGTATCTTTCCAGCTTGAATGTGTTCGCGAATGAAGTGGCAATCTATCTCGATGTGTTTGGAGCATTCGTGGAAGACAGGATTGGCGGCTATATGCATGGCAGCCTGATTGTCGCAATGAAGTTTTGATGCGGTATGCAAAGGAGCGCACAAATCTTGAAAAAATTGACATAGCCATAGCAACTCACTAGTTGCATGAGCCATGGCTCGGTATTCTGCTTCAGTGGAAGATCGAGAGATAGTTGTTTGTTTCTTTGACTTCCAAGAGAGTGGTGATTTACCAAGGCATGTAAAGTAGCCTGTAGTTGATCTTCTTATAGTTGGGCAGCTTGCCCAATCAGAATCATAATAGGCGTGCAATTGAAGAGCACTAGAGCTGGATAGAAGGATTCCTTGTTCAGGGGAAGTTTTAAGATATCGAAGGACTCTCATGGCAGCATCAAAGTGAGGTTGTCTTGGAGCATGAAGGAACTGACTAAGTACTTGAACTGAATAACTTAGGTCAGGTCGTGTGACGATTAGATAATGAAGCCTTCCAACAAGCCGACAATACTGAGATGGATCCTCCAACAAATCACCTTTATCAATTATCAATTGGTGTTTTTGCTCCATTGGGAAGGTGGCAGGTTTAGCAGCTAGCATCCCTGTTTCATGTAAGATATCTAAAGCATATTTACGCTGGGAAAGAACAATACCTTTAGGAGAGCGTGCCACTTCAAGTCCAAGAAAATACTTCAAAAGGCCAAGGTCTTTGATATGAAATTGATGATGGCGCTGAGTTTTAAGCTTAGAAATACGATCCACATCATTGCCAGCAATGATGACGTCATCAACATAAACAAGGACAGCAATGAAAGTTCTATCATGGATTGAGGTGAATAGAGAGTGATCAGCTTTAGATTGCTTGAATCCAAGGGCAAGTAATGAAACAGTGAATTTCTCAAACCATTGCCTTGAGGCTTGTTTCAGGCCATATAGGGATTTGTGTAGTCTGCAAACGCGGGAATCATTGGAGTGACGAAATCCTTGAGAAACCTTCATGTAGATTTCTTCATGGAGATCACCATGTAGAAATGTATTATTGACATCAAGTTGGTGTAAATCCCAATTACAAATAGCAGCAATAGCCAATATATAACGCACAGTGGTGAGCTTAGCAACTAGAGCAAAGGTTTCTGTATAATCCACTCCTTCAATTTGTGAGTAGCCTTTTGCAACTAAACGGGCTTTAAAACGCTCTATGGTACCATCAGCTTTGTACTTAATTTTGCAAACCCATTTTGAGTCAATGGCTTGTTTCCTTTGAGGAAGTTGTTCAAGTGTCCATGTGTGATTTGCTTCAAGCGCTGCAATTTCAACATGCATTGCCTTTTGCCAACGAGGATCTTTAAAAGCCTGTGAAAGTTAGAAGGCTCATATATAGAAGAGATGGCCGCTAAAAAAGCTTGATGTGAAGATGAGAACCGAGTATACGAAATGACCGATGAAAGAGGATGAGCAATAACTATGTTAGCAGATGCAAATAGGGCTAAGGATACTAGAATGTTGTAGGAAAAACCATGGAGTTAGTGGAAATTTGACGTGTGCGTTTGGGTCTAGATTGAGATATAGAATGAGTGATGTTTGGGGAAGCATGGTCATTCTCAATTGTGGAAGGGCTGTGATTGATATAATTAGGCAAAGATGTTGGTTTGCTTGTAGCCTCAGTTTCGATCTCATGTTCATACAAAGGTACAGGTAGCACTACATTGGGTGTTTGAGACATTGGATCAGTTGCAAAAGGAAATATATGCTCATGGAAAATGACATCTCTAAAGATAAAACTTTTAGTTGTTTCTAAATTATATAATTTATAACCCTTTTGACCATATGGGTAACCAATAAAAATGCAACATGATGCACGAGAAGCAAA
>JAOTAZ010000005.1:33690589-33703278 GCA_025629785.1 Erythroxylum oxycarpum
GCCTCAAAGCACAACATACACAATCCTATACTTAAGAGCATTTTCAAAGACAAAGTAAAATAACCTTAACTTCAGAAGATTATAACTTTCAATTTGATATCGAAAAATATCGTACTTTATGGCGACAGAAAGCTTTCAACATAAACTACAAGTTTCATGAAGATCATTTTCTCAAATTTGGCCTAAATCAAAAGGTCAACTCTCCTCCCCAAAAAGTCAAACTTTCTTATTTCTTCAATTCTCACACTCTTTTTCTTTATTTCTTGACTTTTCAACTTCCATTTCAAACAATTTATTCATTTTTAATTCCATATAACTCAAAACACCATTTTAGGCTATCATTAGTCATAACCATCACTAACAAAGGTATACACACCTTTTACCTATCTTAATCTCATAACCATTTACATTATCAAATTTTCTTTCTCTTTATACATGACTAATGCACCACCAATTTCTCCTTTCGTGTCAAATTTTAACTCGCAATTTTAAGAAAAGTTCGGGGTCCAACATGGCTACCTTGCACCGTCAAATGATCTACCGCCTACATAATCATGTTATAGATCTTAACTTTTTATATTCCATATTTGATGCTTTGTATATGGTAGCAGATCGATCTCATGATCATATTACCATAATTCAAATTCCAAAATAGTTAGCACCAATGGAACTTGATTAGTTGATGTGAAAAGAATAGATCACTAACTATCAGAAGGTGCTCCATATTCATCACAAGCATTCTTTCCACATAACTACTCCTCTTATTCACATTACACTCTAAGATGGATCTGTTAGATCGATCTACACTAGGTCTAATGAAGATCAACTTAGATCTTCAATCACATATAGACTTGTTTTAATGCTTTAACTAATGTTATCACATAAAGAAGGCAAAGATGGACCTTCAATTTATTATGTTAAATTTGATGGACAAAATATCTACATCAGTCATTAGAGGAAATTTCATATGGGATGTGGAACCATCCATGTGTGAATCAAATAGTGAAATATGTCCACTAGACTATGATGACACAAATGGTGATGATGAAGTCTATGTTCAAAAAGGGCAGACAAAATCTTGAAGCAAAAAAAGGCAACAACCCAAACAATTTCATCGTTTTCAACCTTCTCAAGATTTTCACTCTAGATATGGTGATCATGATCCAGATTCAAGACCTTGGTTTAGGCTTAAAAACATACAATCGAGACCTAATACTCTTCATGAGCTACTCAAAGTTGTTGAAAATGATCATTTGTTCTTTAAATAACCCATAACCAATAACACTGATTCATTACATGATAATAAGATAGTATGAGGATGAATTTCCTACCCTGACAAGGCATACTGATGATGCTAATAGGGTTATCTCCAACCCTTATATTTGTTCTACAGGAATCACCTCTTATGGTACCCTTGTATCCAACCCTACAAATGAAGTACTCAACTGGCACATTAATACTGTTGTGGCCTAAAACAAAGTTATACACCGAATTGATATTAAGCTTGATGGGATTAACCAACAAACTTAAGCTACTCAACAAAGGTTAGAAATAGTCTCTTTTTAAATCTAAAAACTATACACATCCTTGAAAGATCAAATGGCTCAACTTGATGTTGATCTCAGACAATATATTTCAACATAGTGTTTTGGACATGGTTTTACAAACAAAGAACAAAAGTTTCGAAGAGTGAAAAAAGTACTTCACCCAATGGAAGTCGACATATAAACAGAATAGTCCAAGATTGTTTATGAAGCTTATCTTATAAGTTTTGCAGTTATACAATGTAACACCCCACTCTCACAAGACACATACCTGACATCTATGGTGATATCCGAGTACGTTTCCTGCAAGAATGACATGCTAGAACGAACAATCAGTCAAACTTCATTTTTAAAACTTTTGTTTCTTTAAAACAAAATACACAAAAGCGAAAAATAATTAATCAAATCGGGCCCATAAATTTTAAAAACATTTCCATTTGCAAGTACACTAGTTACAAACATTAGTGTTCAACAATAATTTGGACCCATCTCATATAATAAAACGCTTGAAACCATAAAATCATTTCAATACCGAATCATTTATAAACACTTTATACAATTTTGCGGAATATAAATCAAAGATACAAAAATCATTGAAGACAATATGCAGGTGCAAACTGATCCCGACCCCTAATCCAAAGCAGACCTCAATGGCTGAACTCCAATTGATCTAATTGGGTAACTCCTCTGAACCTAAAAAACCCCAGCAATTTTGTTGAGATTGCGAACTCGGTGAGCGAACCATCATCGATGAATTCACCGGATCATAGCAAATATCAAATATCACATAATACAAAATTAATCATTCTGACCTACATTTATAATTCCACAGCTTGCACAACAGGGCATAACATTTAATTGATTATAGCAAATATCACATAATACACATTCAATCAATCTGACATACTTATCATTCAACAATTTGCACAATAAGGCATAACATTTAATCGTTACCAGAACAGATCATATATAAAAAATATCTTATGCACATGAGACTCACATTCGTTCTTATTGTTGTGAATGAAATCCTTTCACATTCACATATAATCGCTGGCCCGAAGGCTCAGTCAGAACAGAATCACGGAGCATAGCTCAACGTGCACACACATATATCACGGAGCATAGCTCAACGTGCACTCACATATATCACGGAGCAAAGCTCTACGTGGAAGCGCTTCTTACAGGCAATTCGATCACAACACCTTTATCTGAGCATGCATTATATGAAATGCATCGAAACTGAATATAGCATACCTGGCCATCACATCAGATGCTCAATCGAACTTATAATCAACAGACCTAAGTCCGTCATTCAACCATAGTTGAGAATCTACATATCACTCAAAATTTTCATAGAAGACAAATTCACCATTAAAACACTTCCAATACATTCACGAATACCAATCTCCTCGGATAATTGAAGTCCGGAATTCACAAACAATTTACAAGCAATTAATCATATTGGAAGCGAATAAACAAATCAAATTACATCAATCCTAGGGAATCATCTAGGTTGACTCACAGTACACTCCAAAGCTATTGCCTGGATGGCCCGGCAACGTCTGACTGGCGTCCAACACGCTCCTCTAGAATATACAAAACACATTCACAATGTCACACTTTGCACAATGCACAATTGTTCTTATATGTATATCAATGTATAGAATGTATGCACAATGCATGTTCAATGACAATTCCGGGGTACTCTATTGCGATCCTTATCAAAAATCATTCAGAAATCAAAGCCCTCTTTAATATCATGTATATTCACAATTGGATTGAGCCAAACAATGTCACACAATTTCCTAAATTCATTGACCACTTCAGATTTTTCCTATAATACATATTCGGGTCAACTTTCCATACTCAATCAGATAAGGTAAATGACCAAATTAGACAAAACATCCTTCTGTAAAGTTGTTCTCCTATTTCTTAGTTTTCTAATGACACTAAAACCATCTAATTCGGATCAGTATACAAAGAGATATACTCAAAATACCTTAGACTGTTTTTAAGTTCCAGCAGAATTCTTACCTCATCTTCCAACCAAAACTTGAAACTCTTAAAGACCGAATTACAACTCCATTTCTTCATAAAAGTTGTAGCCCTATGTCTCTAGTGTAAGACAAAATAAAAAATCACCCAATTTGGATCAGTATAGAGAAAGTTATGGTCAAAATACGAAAGCATGTCGGAGCTATCAAAGGAGGACCTTCACCGCGACGTGGGCAAAATATGAGGTCGCGACATATAACCCAGAAAACAGTTTATTTTGGGATTTTGTGCAACGTTTGCCGTGACGAGCTTAAGGGGGTGTCATATGTCACGACGTACAAAAAGAAATGAGTCGCAACGAGCTTAAAGGTGTCTCGCACGTCGCGACGTACAAAAAGAGGATAAGTCATGGCGAGAACGAAAATGGACGCCGCGACATCTGGTTTCAGAAACTTGCCTTCCCTAATTTCTTTTCCAGTTTTTCTCACTTTCTCACACCACTATCAATTCTCAGAAACTCAAATAACATTCAAAACAATTATTCTAACTCATTTTTAGCTCATCAATACACATGCAACTCCAAAAATCCAGATTTGCACTTAAACACCAAAAATCTGATTCTCATACATGCGAATTCCAAAATTCTACACTTTTCCCTGAAACCCAAAACTCATTCAAACTCAGCTTTGTCGACACTTCATACACGAACAACAATCTTCCAATTTAGAGTTCATTCAATATAGTTTTGGACAAATCTAAATTCAAAAATCGACTTTATGAACTCATGCATGTTGGTACATTTCCACACAGAAACTGAACATCAATAAACACCACTCTCAATCAATCATTACAACACCAAAATCAAACTTCTCCAACCTCACATGCATGCATTCAACTCTACAATAAAACATCATTTGCAACAATAACTTACTTGATTTGGCTAATATATCCAGCAAGGAGAGCATATCAAAGCATCAAAAGTTTCAGAATTTCAGATGGCAAGTGTTCTTCACCGAGAAGAACATTTGTTGTGCATTTTCCTAACTCCAACTCATACTCGGTATACTTGCATGCTACTCACATGTCTTAACCCCATCAAGCCATATGTCACAATTAAATAGCCATTTGTCACCATTAATTGGCCATTTGTCACAATCATATATTGCCACATGTCACTATATAATTGGCCCATAAATTAATATTTTCATAAAATTCTCTAAAAATTCCAAAAATACCATAAAATTTTTTGAATTTGTCATAACACACTTTAATCATAATTAACAACTCAATTGTACCCAGAAAATGTCATGAATGCATGTGCAATCATATAAATGCGCAAAGATGTGCATGTCATAAATAATACTGCATAGAATGCATTTTCCTAATTTCTCACAAAATTTTCACAATTCACAATTCTAGCCCTAACATGGGTAACGGGATGTTACATTGAGAATAAAGCCTGACGGACTTCCTCGATTGTTTAAGGAGCCAATAATAATTCATTGTGAAAAGAAGTTATCTTTTGATCCACGTGATGTAGAATTGGACCTGGATCACCATTTGAAGATGTAAAAAGCTCTTGATAATAATGCACAATCATATTCGACAACCTTAAATCCCAGTCAACCCACTCTCCATTACTATTCTTCAATCTAGAAATAAAATTCTTTCTATGTTTATAAGACTCCATCATATGAAAGAATTTCGAATTTGAATCTCCCTTTGTTTGCCAATGTTGCTTTGACCTCTGTTTCCAATACAATTCATTTTGCAACAAAAGTTCACTATACTATTCTTCTGTAGAGTGCAGTAATTCTGTATTTAAAGTAGGTTGTCTTCGTAGAAAAGTCAATTGGTGTTTTACTGCTCGAAAACGATTTCGAAATTCTTGATGATGCAACTGTGCCTATGATTTTAAGAATTGAGAACAGAATGTTAGATGATCTTGAAGAGAATCAGACATACCATCTATCCATCCTCTGCTTACCATTTATTTACAATCAACCTTAAGAGTCCACGCGGTTTCAAAATGAAATATTTTCTGAACATATTTCTTCAAACGAACACCTAATGATAGCAATAACGGAAAGTGATTAGAGGATTCTATTTGCAAAACAAAAACTTTGGCCATCGAAAAAATTGAAGACCATAAAACCGTCCCTACCGAACGATCCAGTCTTTCCCTCACTGTTGCAAAATTATCTCTGCGATTCTCCCAAGTAAAACGTGAACCCTCGAAACCTAAATCATGAAGATGACAATTAGAGAGAGCTATTCGGAATCCCTCCATTAGAAATCTAGGGTGAGAGTTATTACCTTGTTTCTCTTATAGAAACATGATATTGTTGAAATCTCTTATGACACACCACGGTAAATTTGACTAAGAATGAAGCGATCTAAGCAAGTCCCAGCCTTATCACCTATTGCTTCATTCTGGAAAGCCATAGAAGGCTGTTAAATGCCATCGTTCCATTCCTTCGATAATAACCTCAATATCGATGTGGTGTCTTGAATAGCTTATCAACCGGACCATCTTATTTTCTTTCCACATTAACACTAAACCTCCACTTATACTTACTGGGTCAACAATAAAAATACCACTAAAACCCAACGTTGTTTTAAGATGTAAAATTTTTTCTTTTTTAATTTTTGTTTCCATAAGAAAAATAAACATTGGGTTTCTTTTCAAACACGAGGTCCTTTAAGGCCTTAATTGTATTAGGGGTTTCTAAACCCCTAATAGTTCTAACTCAATGTACTCATAGCTTTAGGTGGGCCCGGGAACTAGAACCCACCATTTGCAAGTTTTTTGGCTCGATTGCACTGTTGACCGAGATCACCTCCTCATTCATAGGCTCATTCTTAGACTCACATGCTTCTTGTAAACGCCGACGTTTCGGATCTGCTACTATGATTATATCTATGCTCATCTGTATTGAAGTTGCTGCATTCATAGGATTTATTATATTCAATGTATTAGAGTTCTGATACCATGCAGTTAATATTCGATCCACTGCCTATCTTATCATCACCGTATGGATTTGGAATTTGAAATCCTTGAATCTTGGCTGCATTATTGTTCTTTCCTAACTCAATGCAGGTCACTTGTTGTTGGTCAACCATGCTGGTTTTTGTGAAGATCCATCCTCCCTTCCCGGCATAAGATCTTCTAAAATAAAGAGGAGAAAGTATTTGGGGATTAAAGGTATATCTTTCTTCTGCGTTAACATCACGTATAAATACATATCACTAAACTTATCAGTGCCTAAAACAAAGGCTAACTACTGTCTATTTACATGTAACGTTAATCATCTAAATATGGCAAAGATAATTACAAATTAATTGCGTATATTTTTCTTAATACTCCCCCTCAAGTTGGAGAGTAGGGATCGAAAACTCCCAACTTGCTGCGCAGTCCTTCAAACTGATCTTTCCCCAAAGCTTTGGTGAAAATATCTGCCAATTGTAATTGTGTAGAAACATATGAAGGCTTGATCAATCTTGCTTGTAACTTTTCACGAACAATGTGACAATCAATCTCTATATGCTTGGTATGCTTATGAAAAACAGGATTCGCTGTTATGTGTAATGTAGCTTGATTATCAAAATATAATGATGAAGGTCTATCCTGTGTCACCCTCAAGTCTTGGAGAATATACCTCAACCATGTTAATTCCAAACATGTATTTGCCATTGTCCTGTATTCTGCTACAGCTGATGACCGAGAAACATTTGTTTGCTTTTTTGATTTCCAAGAGACAAGTGAAGTACCCAAAAATATGCAGAAACCAGACACTGATCGTCTAGTAATGCGACATCCGCCTCAATCAGAATCGCAAAAAGCTCGTAATTGCAGATTGTTGTTCAATGGTAGCAGAAGGCCTTGGCCGGGAGTCCCTTTAATATATCTGAGAACTCTCATCGCCGCGTGCCAATGAGATTTGCACGGAGAATTCATAAATTGGCTTAAGACTCGGACATAATAAACAATATCCGGTCGCGTGACAGTCAAGTAAGTCAACCGGCCAACCAACCTACGATACTTAGTAGGATCATGCAATGGCTCACCATTTGTGAGTGTGAGCTTTAGATTTTGTTCCATTGGGAACTTCTCAGGTTTTGTACCTGTGAGACCAGAATCTTGCAAAATATCGAGAGCATACTTTCTTTGAGACATAAATATACCACTGCCAGAACGTGAAAATTCAATGCCTAGAAAGTATTTAAGATCACCAAGGTCGTTAATGTGAAAGTGCTTGAGCAGAAATTCTTTGAGCCTTTTGATTTCGACAATATCATTCCCAGTCAATAAAACATCATCAACATATATGAGAAGAGCTATAAATGATCTGACTTTAGTAAATAGAGAATAATCTGCTCGAGATTGATCATAACCTACTTTTCGAACAACATTAGCAAATGTAAAAAAACCAATTGTGGCTAGCCTGTTTTAAACCATAAAGGGATTTGTGAAGTCGACAAATAGTGTTTTCCCCCTGTCGACGTAACCCAGGAGGCAGAGACACATACACCTCTTCATGTAATTCGCTATGAAGAAAAGCGTTGTGAACGTCAAGCTGGTGGGTATACCAATTTCTGGCAGCTGCAACTATCAATAAACAGCAAAAAGTGGTAAATTTGGCAGTGGGAGAAGATGTCTCCTTATAATTAATACCTTCCACCTGCGTAAAACCTTTGGCAACCAATCGCGCTTTGTAGCGCTCAATGGAGCTGTCAGAATTATATTTAATTTTGTAGACCCATCGATAACCAATCGCCTTGTGCCCCGGAGGAAGAGGTACTATGGACCATGTTTTGTTTCGTTCGAGGGCCGCAAGTTCATCTTGCATCGCCAGTTGCCAGTGTGGATCAGAGGCAGCGTGGTCATATGTAGTGGGTTATGTATGGGCAGACACAGAGGCTAGAAAAGAGCGATGAGATGGTGAAAAATGGAAAAAAGACATATAAGAAGATAAAGGATACCTTGTGCCAGGGCATAGACTCGAACCACTGGTCGAATGATTGGCTCGTGTGGACATGTCATAATCATGGTGCCAGAATGCAGGATGCTTGGTTGAGAAGGAACGACGTAAGTCTGGTTCAGGTGTCGGTGATGGGTCAAGTGAAGAAGATCTGGCTGGAGGTTGGTCAACATCGGATTGAGGTGAAGTTGTATGGGAAGTGTCTTCTGTAGATGGATGAGAGGACGGAGAAACTGGAGCAAGTAATGAAGGGCTCGAGGAGAAGTCGGAAGAAGGCAAATGAAAGTCTGGATCGCCAGAATGATGCAGCGGAATAGGAGTATGATGAGCGGGTAATCTTGATGAGGGTAGAATAGGAGTGTCGAGGTCGATAGAAGGTAGAAAGGGGATAGGAGAGGACGATGTATCAGTAATATGGGAAGAAGAGAAAGCAAAGATGGATTCGTGGAACACCACATCTCTACTGATAATGAATTTGTTGGTGGTGAGATTATATAATTTGTATCCCTTTTGACCGTGAGGATACCCTATGAAGACAGACCTGTCTGCCCGTGCATCAAATTTTTGTTTAGGTTGAACATTAGTAGGATAACATTGACACCCAAATAAGCGAAGGTGTGTGAGTAAGGGAGGTTTTTGGTAAAGAATTTCAAATGGTGATTTGCCAGAAAATAAGGGAGAGGGAAGGCGGTTTATAATGTATGTAGCTGTAAGGACACATTCACCCCAAAAGTGAAGCGGAACATGAGACTGGAATAGTAGTGAGCGAGCAACATTAAGAATGTGTTTGTGTTTGCGCTCAACAACCCTGTTTTGTTGCGGGGTGTAGACGCAGGAATGTTGAAATTCAATGCCACGAGTGTGGAGAAAATTTTTAACTGAAAAAAACTCGGTACCATTATCTGCCCGAATTACTTTAACAATAGCATGAAATTGTGTGTCAACAAATTGCACGAATCGCTCAAGTAAGGAAGATGCTTCAAATTTATTGTTCATGAGAAAAAGCCAAGTACAACGACTGTAATCATCGACAATGCTTAGAAAATACCTAGCTCCCGAATGTGTTGGGACCTTATGTGGACCCCACACATCGCAGTGCAATAGATCAAAAGAGGATTTAGTGGAAATGGAACTAAGAGGAAAAGGGAGACGTGTTTGTTTGGCCATAGGGCAGATAGTGCAATTATTGGGTACATGAGCATCATTATTAATATTTAGAGAGTGAAGGGCAGATTTAAGGCGAGCTGGAGAGGGGTGACCGAGTCTTTGATGCCAGAGTTGTGAAGGTTGAGAGACATGAAGGGCAGAGGGATTCGAAGGCATCATGTAGTAGAGACCTCCGTGTTGTTTACCCGAGCCAATCATCCTCCCCGTAGGTAAGTCTTGCCCAAGACAGAAATCAGGAAAGAACATTACACAACAGTTAAGGGTTGAGGTTAATTTACTGATAGACATAAGATTTAGATTGAACGATGGTACACAAAGTACGTGATTTAAAGTGAGATGAGTATTAAATGAAACAGTGCCGAAGTGGGTGATGGTTGCGGTTGCACCGGTGGGTAAGTTAACAAGTGGTGATGAAGGTGGAGTAGTGTGTGAGAGGAGTGCTAGATCGGATGCTATATGATCCGTTGTGCCATTGTCAAAGATCCACGGTCTGACAACGGATGAATTAGAGTAAACATGAGGCATAGGAAACAGACCTGTGGCATTAGCAAACACATCACCATTACCAGAAGATGCGCGATTCTGACCCATTGTAGATAGCATCTGTCCTAGTTGTTGTAATTGTTTGGCAGAGAAAGTCTGCAAAAATTGGGAATTTTCTGCGCCGATTGTGGAGGAGGAATCAGCTGCATGCGCTGTAGGACCATTGAATCTGCCATTTTTGTTGCCACGATTTGACGAAGAACGAGAATTCTGGCCACCATTTTTGAGTCAGCATCGATCCTTCGTGTGACCTTTTTGTCACAAAATTTGCAGTGATACTTGAGTGTTCTACATTCGTCGATCAAATGTCCCGAATGATTGCAGTGTTCACAGATCTTATCTTTGGAAGGCTTAGAACGACCCTGTACAACAGCTGCTATGGGAAAGTTCTCAACTGATTCGGCAGAGACTTGTCGTTGAATCTCTTCCTGCACAAGTAGTGAGTAGGCATGGCGGACATTGGGCAAAGGAACCATCATTAAAATATTAGATCGGACAGCCTTAAAAGACTCATGAAGCCCCATCAAAAACTGCATTAATTTATCTTCTTCTCGTTGGAGAGTATGTTCACTGGCTTGATTACATGTTAGAGGAGTTTGGTAAGTGTCTAACTCTTCCCACAAGGCCTTAATTTTGTTGTAATAAACGGGTATAGTCATGGTACCTTAAGACATTGTTTCTATCGATTTTTGGATCTGGAAGATAGATGGCGCATTCTTTTACGAGTATTGGTCTCGCAAATCCTCCCACACTTATTGGGCCGTTTTTGCATGAACAATTCCGGAGGTGATATCTGGCTCAACGAAATGTGTAAGCCATGAAAGTATTGTTGGATTCCATTTCCAGAACCCAACCCTTGCGAAAACATGATACTTGAGCGTCTTAAAACAACACCGATTCATCATTTTTCTCTGATACCACCTATGTTGGATCCCGTTACCGGAACCCAACTCTTCAGAATACCATGATGCGTGATCTTCTTCATTACTCCTTAGTATTTTTTTTGAATTTCCAACACTCTTCAAAAATCATGAGACATATGCGTATTATCCTGTAGGGTTAATTCATTTAACCCTCATAAGCCTGAGCAGGTTTCCTTGTTAAGGTTACTTTAAAGTACCCTCATTAGCCATCATCAGTTCACAGGTTCACATAACATCTCAAGCCACAAAGGCGAGCCCACATAATGAAATCACAATTTCATTCTACATAATGGAAGCTCTTAGTCTCTAGTTCATTTAGAAACAAGAACCACCTCAATCGGAGCTCTATAGCTCAAGATATGCTTAAAAATCCAAAGTATATTCATAGTCCGATCAAGCTCTCCAAACCGACCCCCTTACTTATTTTACATCAAAATTTTTCATTTTAACTCCAAATGCTATCAAATTTCATTGAGAGGTATAAAAACATGTTAGTATTCTAACGCCTCAAGAATCACCTCAATCGAAGGTCGGACGAAGGAGTTATGGCCAAACGAATCCGATATGTTCATATCCTAATTCCTATTGAACATACTTTAGCGAAAACGCCATATCTCTTATTATAGATGTCGGATTGACTTCGTTTTTGTACTGTTAGAAAGTAGACATCTAGGGCTACAACTTTCATGAAGACCAAAATTTGAAATTCTGTCGATATGAGGGTCAAAATACACGAACCGTGTGAAATCATACGGTCAGGCCGTGTAACCTGCAGGTGAAAATGTGTCCCTGTGCTCAGAAATACACGGCCCGTGTAAATTCACACGGGCAGACCGTGTAACCTTCGGGTGACATGAATTTTTCACCCTCCAAGACCCCTCCAAAGGGTCCTAAACCCATCCTAACATCCCCTTTCCTCATATCCTTCTCCAATACCACTAAAACCACTTCAAAACCATTAAAACAACTACAAACATCATTGAATCTCAACCCCAAAGGATTCATCACGCACATTCTTCCCAATTTCAACAAGCTATTCTTTTAACACTAGCAACAATTTGAAATCTCAACCAGGGATAAACACATACATCATTCTCAAACTTTAAGGAAACGCTATAAAGACAAACTACAACTTTCATGAAGGCAACTTGGTCCAATTCAATCTAAATTGATACAGTTTTTCCTTGGAAAATCAAAACACATAATTTACCCTAAAAAAAGCTTAACATTCCAATTTCAATTCTTTTATTACAACATCATTTATAAAAATTCAACTACCAATTGGAATTCATCCAACTCTCAACCTCAATCCATATGACCCTTCATATTCAACAACGTTTCATGCTTCACCAAAATCCTATCTTGTTTTTCCATAATATCTCACATATATACATATACTAACCATTCATGCTCAACATCCATCATAGTCATCCATATACCAATGCATAATTCAAAGCCATACACAATTCCATATTTCATTAACATCATAAAATAAGAGTTTTACAAGCTCCAATGGCACTTCCAAGCCATATTAC
>JAOTAZ010000005.1:33706354-33718327 GCA_025629785.1 Erythroxylum oxycarpum
ATTTCTAATCATCAATTTGAAGGAATTTGCCAAAACTTCCTTCTAGAGAATTGTTCCTCTATGTCTTAATTTCATAAAGCCACCAAAATCATTTAATTTGGTGCACGACACCAAGAGTTATAGTCCAAACATCTCAGATTGCCATTATGCTGAAAAATTTTCCAGTACTTTACTTCCATCTAAAAATTGACAATCTTAGAGGCTGAATTAAAATTCCATTTCTTCATACAAAATGTAGCCTTGTCTTTCTAGTTTAATCCAAAACAAGAATCACCTCATTTGGATAACTAGAACAATAATTATGGTCAAAATACTTTCTAATTTTTCGAATCCAATACTGCACATTAAACCTGACTTCCATTCAGAAATTGAAAGTCTTAGGGGCTAAATTAAAATTAACTTCCTTCAGATGATTTGTATCCCCACGTCTCTATTTTATTTTGCCTTAAGAATCAACTCAATCGGATTTCCACAGATCAAGAAGTGCTCAAAATACTGAACCATGTTCAGAAAATTGTCAACTCACTTTGATTAAATCAAACTCTTTCAATTTAATCTCAAAAATTATAAAATTCCCATCATGATTTAGATAAATGTCTTAGGAATCCAACGCTTCAAAAACCAAGTCAATCGGATGTTGGACGGAGAAATTATAAGCAAAAGATTGACCAAGGGTCGGATTAGGGGAGGAGAATAGCAAAAACAAATGGATTTTTCATATATGTATATAACCGAAATTCCAAAAATCATAATTCTTGACCCTGAACTTCAAATTTGACAAATTTGGTATCGATGGAAAGATAAAAGGAAGATCTACAACTTCCATGAAGAACTCGAAAATTAATTCCATCTCTAAAGGGATCAAAAACCCAATCAAAGTTACTGCCCCTACTTATCATCTCGAAACAGTAACAGAACTTCCATAAATCATAACTTCCTATTCCATGGTCCAAAAATTGCATACTTTACATAAATGGAAAGATCAAGACACAATCTAAAACTTTCATGAAGTACTTAAAGGCAATTTCAACCTCTAACTAGGTCAATTTCTTACTCAATGATTCTGCCCTGTAAAACATCACCTAAGCAACATTCAAACTTTCAAATTTCATATCTTCCAATTTCCACATCCAAAAATTGCATATTTTATGGCGATGAAAAACTAGGAATATAAGCTACAACTTTCATGTAGACCATTTCCTCCAATTCATACCACAACAATCCGGCGATTTGCCTCAAAGCTCAGTATACACAATCCTACACTTAGAGCATTTTCAAAACCAAAACAAAATACACTTAATTTCGAAAAATCATAACTTTCAATCCCGATATCGAAAAATATCAAACTTTATAGCGACGGAAAGCTTTAAAAATAAGCTACAAGTTTCATGAAGATCATTTTCTCAAATTTGGCCTAAATCAAAAAGTCAACTTTTATCTCCAAAAAATCAAACTTTCACAATTCTTCATATTTTCACACTTTTTCTCTTTATTTCTTAATTTTTAACTTCCATTTCAATCAACTCATTCACTTTACTCTCATAACCCATACAAATCTACTCAAATATCAAAGCCATCAAAACTAATCGATTCTTTTCTCATTAATTTTCTTAAAGCGCAATTTCATCTATACTATAGTACATATACAAAAATACTCATTCAATTTCATTTACTATTTCTAAATTTCACTAAAAGATCGGGGTCCAACATTGAACCTGTTATAGTATGCAACAATTGACTTGTTGTCTTGTTGAAGCATGTATGGATCCTTCTTGAGTTGATGTACATGGGTGGCGTTCCCTTGTGATAAGCGTTCTTCTAGATCTAGCTATAATTCACGAGCTGTCTCAGCATAGACAACACTATCATGAAGGTCACGAGAGAGTGCACTAAAAATCCATGAAATAACCATTGAATTGCAATTGGTCCATGCCGAGTAGTCAGAAGAGGTTAAATCTGGTTTGTTCAGGGAGCCATCAACAAAGGCAATCTTATTTTTAGCATGGAGAGCATTCTACATTGCTCTCCTCTAAGTGGGATAATTGTCTCCATTTAGAACACATGTGACAAACACAGTTCCAGGATGATCAGAAGGATGTAGGTAATATTCGGAGTTGGAATTAGGAAATTGCAATTGAGAGTCTCCTCTCGTAGATTGATTTGATGGTGTATTGGTGCTAGTGGCCTCTGCCATGGTGGCTTTGATGCCATGAGAAATATACCAATTGGAAGAAAAAGGCTTACCGATTGTATTGAAGTCAAACACTTAAAAAGGGTACAGTAGCTGTTATGTTATTCCTATACAAGGATTATGAAGAAAAGTTAGGGATATATAACCGTTGGTCCTATACATAATTGGTGGAGATAAATCAGTAATAGACAGATATGAGGAGATAAAATAGGAATGTACATCAATTATGATATACTTTAATAGTTATTACCTAACTTGCCTGTTCGAAAGAGTCAAGTATCCATCTTCAAGATTAAAGGATTATGTCTCAAATGTAAATACTTCTTCATACAATTTCTCCTCAACTGTTAGAAATTTCTCAAATCAGTTACCTATCTTAGGTATGCCATATGCTCCTCCCTCTTTTCCTTTTATTTAACCACCTTGTTTTACCCCATCCTACTTGAATTTCACGTTAAATTTATCAAGTGTTCATGAAACTAGGAGTTATAATCAAGCTAAATTGGATGAAAATTGGGTTATGGCCATGCAATATGACGCATTAGAGCAAAATAATACATTTGCCTCCTAACAAGAAAGCTATAGGTTCTAAATGGGTCTATAAAGTCAAATTTAAACCTGATAGAAGTGTAGATTGGTATAAGGCATTATTGGTTGCTAAAAGGTACAATCAAATTGAAGGCCTTAATTATAACGATAGTTTTTCTCCATTTGCTAAACTAGTCACTGTGCGTCTGTTTTTTGCCATTGTTTTTGCCAAATCTTAGCCACTACATCAAATTGATATAAACAATGGTTTTCTCCATGATTTTCTTGACGAAGAAGTATTTATGTTACCACCTGAAGGTTACCAAAAGTTGGCCCAGATCAAGTTTGCAAGCTCGTTAAGTCTCTTTACGAACTTAAACAGGTTTCTAGATAATGGAATTTGGAAATTTATGCTAAACTCCAATAATTTGGGTTTATTTAGTCTAAACATGACCACTGTTTATTTGATATAAATTATAATTCTTCTTTCTTTGCTCTCATCATCTATGTAGATGATGTGTTAATTGTAGGGAGATACGAGCGATATTAAATATCGCAGCGGAATAACAGAAGCAAATCTCCCTCTTTGTGCAAACATAATAGGAAGGAGAAAAACTTAAGCAAAGGGAAAAATAATGAATTTATAAAGGGTACATGATGATAAAAACTGTTCACACTAATCCTATGTGTGACACACTCTTCACAAAATTGAACACAATTTTGTGGCTAACCCTCTCAAGATATTCCTCACAATTTTATACCGAAAATTGTGGCTTGACTCTTACACACACACTAAATATATTGCAGCACACACACACATATATAGAGAAAAGAACCGCCTTAAAGTCACTTGCCGCCTCAATTCATGGTCCCCATAATCCTTAACATGCAAGAATTCATTTGGTCAAGTTTGACCATGAGATGGCCATGAAATATACGTGGCCTTTGTTATGGCCATGTATCTTTACAAGCAAAAGTTGCATTTGGCTTCTTCTACTTTTAATATTACTTAATTCCCATTTGAGCAGGAATCTTAACAATTCTCCCCCTCACACTCATATGGGAGGTCTTGTCATCCCCGCAGTTGATCGATAAAATTCAAACTTTTCTCTTGTAACAACTTTTGTAAGCATATCTGATACATTATCTTCGGTGTGAATTTTCTCAAGTTGTAACAAACTTTGTTCAAGTGCAACTCGAATCCAATGATATCTTTTATCGATATGTTTGGATCGTGAATGAAAAGAAGAGTTCTTGGCAAGATGAAGAGCATTTTGACTATCGCAAAATAACTCATATTTATCTTGATGAAAATCAAGTTCTTGGAGAAAATCCTTTATCCATAACATTTCTTTACAAGCTTCCGTTGCAGCAATAAACTCGGCTTCTATAGTAGACAATGAAACACACTTTTGTAACTTTGACTGTCAGGATACTGCTCCCCCTGAAAACATAATCAAATAGCCTGAGGTAGGCTTTTGAGAATCTTTATCTCTAGCCATGTCAGCATCCGCGTATCCAACTAATATAGGCTTGGTAGATCCAAAACATAAACAAAATCTGGAAGTGCCCTGAAGATATCTGAAAATCCACTTTACTGCAGCCCAATGTTCCTTTCCTAGATTGGAAAGAAAACGACTAATAACACCAACTGGGTGAGCAATGTCTGGTCGCGTACATACCATGGCATACATTAAACTCCCAATAGCTGAAGCATATGGAACTCGTTCCATTGCTACTTCGTTTCATCAGTAGAAGGACATTGATCTTTACTAAGCTTAAAGTGATTAGCAAGAGGAGAACTAACCACTTTAGCTTTATCCATGTTGAATCTTTGAAGTATCTTTTCAATATACTTTTCTTGTGTCAACCACAACGTCTTGGAAATTTTGTCGCGGACAGTCTTCATCCCAAGTATCTGTTTTGCTAGACCTAAATCTTTCATAGAGAAATATTTATTCAATTGCTTCTTTAAGTCATCAATTCGAGAAGCATTCCTGCCAACAATCAACATGTCATCTACATAAAGTAGGAGAATGATAAAACTATCATTAAAGAATTTATGGTAGAACACGCAATGATTAGAAGCTGTCTTCTTTTAATTCTGCTCCCCCATAACTGATTCGAACTTCTTATACCACTGTCTTGGTGCTTGTTTCAAGCCATACAGGCTTTTCTTTAGTCTACAAACATAATCCTCTTTTCCTTTGACCTTGAAACCCTTTGGCTACTCTATGTAAATCTCTTCCTTTAAATCTCCATGAAGAAAGGCTATTTTGACATCCATCTGCTCTATTTCAAGATTAAGGCTTGCTGCTATACCCAGTACTGTCCGAATGGATGTCATCTTCACCACTGGTGAGAAAATTTCATCAAAATCAACTCCTTTTGTTGGTCGAAACCTTTAACCACCAACCTTGCTTTGTATTGAGGATGTGGGTTATGTTCCTCATGTTTGACCCGATACACCCACTTATTTTTCAAAGCTCTTTTGCCTTTAGGTAGCTTAACTACTTCGAATGTCTTATTTTCATGCAAGTATTTCATTTCATCTTGCATGGCTTCTATCCATTTTCCTTTGTGTTCATCTCCTATAGCTTCTTCAAAATTTTCTAGTTCTCCTTCGTTAGTCATCAAGACATAATCATCTGTGGAGTATCTTATAGAGGGTTGTCGTACTCTAGAAGATCTCCTTACTGGGGTAGAAGAAGCCTCTGGTATTGGCAGTTGATTATGCTCATCATAATCCGACTCTATCTGATTTGGAGTATCATTTTCATCTGTATCCTGCTGATCATTTCGAGCCTCATCTCCAACCTATCTAGGCACCATTATTGGAGGAACTGCATCAAAATTGGTTGAATCATCGTTAGATTTTGGGACCTTAGCAATGTCTTCAATGGTCTCGTTTTCAACAAATACAACATCTCGACTCCTAATCAGCTTCTTATGTACTAGATCATAAAACTGATATCCAAGATTATCTTCACCATATCCAATAAACACACATTGTCGTGTCTTGACATCAAGCTTCGACCTATCATTCTTAGGAATGTGAACAAAAGCTTTACAACCAAAGACTCGCAAATGATCATAAGAAATATTCTTCCTTGTCCAAACTTTTTCAGGAACATCTAGTTGTAAAGCGACACAGGGGGACCGATTAAGTACATGTATAATTGTATTCAATGCCTCCCCCCAAAAAGACTTTGATAGCTTTACATGTGAAAGCAAGCATCCGACTCTTTCCATCAACGTTCGATTCATCCTTTCAGCTACTCCATTCAACTGTGGTGTGTTTGGAGGTGTAGTTTGATGTCGAATTCCTTGACTTTTGCAATAACCATTAAAAGGTCCGGTATACTCTCCACCATTATCTGTTTGGATAGTTCTTAACTTCTTCCCAGTTTGTCTTTCAACTGAGGCTTGAAATTGCTTGAATACATCAAGTACTTGATCTTTCATCTTCAAAGGATAAGCCCAAATTTTTCTGAAATGATCATCCACAAATGTTACGAAATATGAAGCATCACCTAGTGTTTTTGTCTTCATAGGACCACACACAGCTGAATGCACCAATTCCAATGGACTCTCCTTTCTAGAAGGTGAGGAGTCCTTAAAGGAAACTCTATGTTGTTTCCCAGTAAAACAATGAGAACATTTTCTTAAATGCACATTTTGCACTCCAAACAAGATTTTCTTCTTTGCGAGTATGGACATGCCTTTCTCACTCATATGACGAAGCCCTTTATGCCATAAATCAACTGTATTTTCATCCTCTATTGCATTTAACACGCTTTTAGAAAGCTTAGCCTGCATTAAATACAGTGTTGAATGGTTATTTCATCTAGCCACTACCAGAGAACCTTGGTGAGTTTCCATTGGCAATTGTCAAAGGTATTGCAAAACCCTTCATCATCGAGCTTGCCTGTGGAGATCAAATTCAACTGAAGATCTGGAACATGTCTGATATCTTTTAAAACCAAATTGGTTCCAATAGATGTCTCCAAAGAAACATCTCCAACTCCAATTACCTTAGCCATGCCATTGTTGATCGTCCTAACAACACCATAATCTCCTGGTATGTAAGATGTAAAGAACTCCTTGTGAGAGGTAGCATGAATGGAGGCTCCGCTGTCAATAACCCAAGTAATCTCTTGTTAAGCAAAATTGACAATATTATTTTCCAAAAGAAGGAAGAATGAATCTGTAACCATAGTAGCTTTTTCATCACCACTACTATCATCTTTCTTCCCATCTTTCTCTTGATTCTTTTCCTTCTTGAGCTTTCGACAATACTTTTTGATGTGCCCTTTCTTGTGACAATAATTACACTCTATATTGGCAAATTTTTTGGATCTTCCTCTGCTCTTTTCTCGAATTTTTGGACCTCTACTCTGGCTCCTTCCCCTGGTGGTTATAGCTAAGACATCTTATTAAGAAGAATAAGAAGAAGAAGTCCCTTGTGATCTTCGCCTCATCTCCTCATTTAAGATTCCACTTTTAACTGTTTCCATCGTTACAACACCATGTGGAACAGAGTTGGTCAGAGAAATCTTCAAAGTCTCCCAGAATTCTGAAAGTGATGCAAGTACTAAAAGAGCAAGTACTTCATCGTCGAATTTAACTCCCATTTTAGAAAGCTGATCCACGATCCCTTGAAATTCATTCAAGTGATCTATTAAGGAATTTCCTTCTCGGTATTTCAATTGTATCAACTTTGTTAGATAAAATAATTTATTATTACCACTTTTGGAAGCATACAGCTGCTCAAGTTTATCCCATAGCACTCTGGCATGTGTTTCGTCGCAGATGTGATTGTAGACGTTGTCTTCAACAAATTGCCGAATAAAAACACACACTTGTTCATACTCAAACTCCCACTCTTCATCAGATTTATTTTCTAGCTTTTGAGTGTTGAATACTGGTAAATGCAACTTCATCACAAATAAAAACTCTTTCATTTTGTTCCTTCATATATACTAGTTGGTGCCGTTAAGGCTGATCATCTTCTATATTTTTTCCTCCATTGTTCTGCAAAGCTAACTTGTCAGAAACTTGGCTCTGATACCACTTGTAGGGAGATACGAGCGATATTAAATATCGCAACTGAATAACAGGAGCAAATCTCCCTCTTTGTGCAAACATAATAGGAAGGAGAAAAACTTTAGCAAAGGAAAAAAATAATGAATTTATAAAGGGTACATGCTGATAAAAACTATTCACACTAATCCTATGTGTGACACATTCCTCACAAAATTGAACACAATTTTGTGGCTAACCCTCTCAAGATATTCCTCACAATTTTATACCGAAAATTGTGGCTTGACTCTTACACACACACTAAATATATTGCATCACACACTCATATATATAGAGAAAAGAACCGCCTCAAAGTCACTTGCCGCCTCAATTCATGGTCCTCCATAATTCCTTAATAGGAAAGAATTCATATGATCAAGTTTGACCATGAGATGGCCATGTATCTTTACAAGCAAAAGTTGCATTTGGCTTCTTCCATTTTTAATATTACTTAATTCCCATTTAAGCGAGAATCTCAACATTAATCACAAGCCCCGATGAGGACGTTGAAGATTTTTTACATTTTGTCTTTACTGTCAAAGATCTCGGATCTACCAAGTATTTTCTTGGTCTTGAGATAGCTTGATCTTTTACAGGAATTTATCCTAATTAACGAAAGTATATCCTTGATATTTTGCATGATAATGGTTTACAAGGAGCCAAACCAAATGTTATCCCTCTCCCTACCAACGTAAGACTTCGGTCAACTACAGATTCTCCTTATTCAAATGCAGATCAATATCGCAGGTTGATTGGTCGTCTACCTTATCTTAACCTTTCATGACCTGACATCTCTTTTATGGTACAAGAATTAAGTCAGTTCATGATTCTCCATAAACCACTCATTGGGATGCTACAGTCTATGTTCTACGTTATCTCAAAGGTTGCCCAACTACAAGTTTGTTTTTTCTTTGCAACTCCAACCTCAATCTCAAAGGATATTATAATGTTAATTGGGCTACATATTTATTTACTTGCAAATCAATTACAAGTTACTACATTTTTCTTGGTTCATTTCTTGTCTCTTGGAAAACCAAGAAGCAAACTATTGTTTCGCGATCCTCTCCCAAAGCATAATACAGAAGCATGGCTACAATAGTCTGTGAACTCCAATGGCTCACTTATTAGTTGAAGGATTTTCACATTTCGCTTGAATTACTGATTCCTTTATATTGTGACAATCAAGCAGTTTTACATATCGTAGTTAATCCTGTGTTCCACAAACACACAAATCATCTTCATATTGACTGTCATCTCATTCAAGACAAGGTTAAGCAAGATTTTATTTAACCAACACACATTTCGTCTACACTACAATTAGCAGATTTGTTTACTAAACCTCTTACAGTTCCTATCTTAACTAAGCTATTTTCCAAGTTGGGTTTGGTTGATTATCACCGACCTCCAACTTGAGGGGGGATGTAAAATATATATAGCAAAGTAGAATAGTATTTAAGTTAAAACTTAGCTTATAAATTTGTTAAAGAAATGGTTAAAGTTAGTTTGTTAACAACCTTTGATAGTTAATATTGCTCAATTGCAATATGTATATAAACAAACTCTTTTCAATAATAGATATAGCAAATTCTTATTTTGCTTCATTTAGCTAAATCTATTCACTATATGTAACTAGTGTCCATAACTATGAGTCATTATCTCTACTTTTTGCATATTTTGAAGTCTTTACTCTAATTTCCTATTATGTAAGGCTCAATATCTTGTTTATGCTAAAAAATAATATATTAATTTGGATCTAATATACATCTTTTTGTGGTCTTGTGGAGTTAAATGAAGAAGAAGAAAGACAAAGGTAACTATATCTTTGGGAATAACCAAATTCTTAAACTCTTTATATATAAAGAGATATTTTTCTAGTGAAAATTTTGAACTAATATATGTATTGATGAGAAATAATATACTGTAAAAATAAAGTAGTATAGAAGAAAGTAAAGAAGAATATAAGAAATTTTTTTAATGAAATTTAGTTAATTTAGTATGCTTATATTCTTATAAAAATAACAAGTTTAAACCTCAAATAACAACTAATAATAATATTCTAATATTCGACTATAAGGATATAACACCCATAATATGTCTAGATCCCTATGCTCCTTATGGTTTGATTTTCACCCAAAATGATAGTAATAACTTACGTAGTGACTTAAATTACTGGAAAATGATAAACACAAATAAAGTTAAATTACTTACTCTAATTTTAATATATGATTATTGAACTCATTACTTATGCCTAAATTGCATCACGTAAATTCAAAGAACATGTCAACAATTATAAAATTGCAAATCTTGCATATAATATCATAATTTATTTTTAAAACATTTTGTACAATATACATTAGTACTGTCAAAACTAAAAATAACTTGTAATATTTTCCCTATAATGGTTCATGTCCTTTTTGTGCTTCATAAATCTTGGTAATCAAGGTTAGTTAACATTGCAAAAGTATTCAATTATGCCCTAATCTTAATCCTTGTACCTTTAGTTTTAACTGTAACTTTCTTGACTCATAAGGCTTCACCTTTCCAAAAAGCCTAAGCCACAATCTTGCTATATTATATCAATATAACCACCAACTTCCATTGCCAATAGGAGTGATGAATATTGTGGTTATTGCTAGTCTCTTGCTTCCTATAACAATTTTTCATACTCATTCGACCACTAAAACTTCACACTTAGTTATTATAGTGAGCTAACTTTGCTTCTCTACTATCTTATCCCTCTTTGGTAGTAAGCTCGGCTAGTCCTTTAGGAATATCATAAAATTTTCTTAGTACCTAAAACTAGTTTACCTCTTCTTCTTATTCATTGATCATACACCAAAACTAACATGTACCCATATCCCTCAGTCTACATCCTTTGCTCACTCTAGTTGACCTCTTTTACAAAACCATGCCTCTTTGTCCTTAGACTACCAAAATTTAGCCACTTTTATTGACAATATGAGGGTGCATATTGCTTTTCAAATTAATCCATACATAGTATATGACATCTAATTCTCACTTATTTGTAACCATTAAACTAATCAATAACTTTATCCTATTAATTCTCATGATACAATTCCTAAATATATTATTGATAACTAGAGCTTTCAAATAAAAATGCATATCCATCTTGAGCCTCAAACATCATAACATAAAGCATTCATCCACACTAAACACATGCACCGGAATTTAAAGATAAGTGCACAATTTCAGTCACAATTTAATTACATAAATGCAACTTTGTAGCATATGCATAAATACATATGTAGGCAATATTCAAATAAATATTTTTATTTATATTTACATACATATCAAAAGGAAGCAATATTGTAATTGATGTTAATGCATTTAAACTTCTTCATTTTATATTTTGTATCTGTTTAATAATAGACAATACTGAACATATTATTTATTTATTTATATAAAATTTTGGAAAGAACCTCTATACTATTTCTAATATATCAATGTTTAAAGAATGTAAAAACAACTTTATTATAAAAATATACTTTCCAAAAACATTTATTATAAAAACATTCATGTACGGCACACAATGATGAAAGCAACTATTATTTATTAAAAGTTAATCTATGTTATAAAAATTTAAGTATGAAATAACAATATTTTTAATATATATTTATAAGAAGCTTATCATATTTATTAAAGATATATACTTATGATAAGAATATTATAACTAGTCCACACAGGCGTATTATGAAAGAGTAGATTTCATTTTAAACATTTATTATAAAATTTAAAACATAACATAAAAGTAAAAATAATATGCGTTTATAAGAACTGAAACTAATTTTAAATGTTATTTTCATGTAATTCAAAGACTTTTTAGTTATTTTCTACATGCAATGCATTATGAGAAGTGCATTAAACTTTTTTAGTTAGGCTAAATTTACAATACAAGAATTTTAAACTTTCTTGAAATTATATAATATAACTAATAATTATACATGTAATTTTTAGTATTTTTTGAATTTTGTCTTATATCTATAAAGAATTTAAAAAAAGATTGTTACATCGTATCAAGCACGTAGAAAAAGTAAAAACTTTTAATTTAGAATTTATTATCTTTATTTGAACTTAATATTTATATTTCAATACAAGTATGTGAATGAATAATTTGCTTAATATTTTTATTATAATTTACAAAATAATTTAAG
>JAOTAZ010000005.1:33728564-33739881 GCA_025629785.1 Erythroxylum oxycarpum
ACGACAGTTGATCTTTTGCAAGGCATCGAGCGCTCCTCAATAGTTAGAGGCTTTTTGTACTAAGTTAGTATTATTTTGGATAGTTCATTGAGCATCTCATTATTGAGCATCCCGATGTATTTTGCTTCTAGCATGGATCTGTTGAATATTTTGCTATTGAAATGACATTATTGGATGATTGTGTTTAGTTCGATAGAGTTGATGTAGATGAATGTATGGTCGAGTGAGATAAGTATGCTTCCGCAGTTTATCTCTTTCGTTTGTTCCGGCGGGTTACCCCGGGTTCAACTTTGGGGGCCGGGACTCGGGCCCAACGGTCTTCGATTCTGAATCCGTTTTAGATAGTTGGGCTCCAGGAACGGGGTCCAGCACGGTTCGGCTGGGCTCCGGAAACGGGACCCAACAGTGACTAGGTAATTTAATGCCTTTATAGTTGTTACAGCTTTTGATATGCCCTTTGTTCTTGTATAAAGGAATTACCATCCGACATCTCCACTCATCTAACATTTTGGTAAACTTAAGGATCACATAAAAAGCATGGCTAGCCAAGTAATACCCTCTTCACCTAGGCTCCTCCACACTTCTATAGGTATCTCGTTAGGTCCTACTTCCCTACAACCCTTCATCTCCCTTAACATATTCTTAATTTCATTTCTCCTATTCTGTGGGTAGTAAGTAAAATTACGAAACCTTTCAAACAAGTTAAAGTCACCTAAATGAATGTTATCCTCTACGCCTTCATTCAAGAGGCTATAGAAGTCCCTTTGCCATCTAATATTGATGTCATTTTCAGCTACAAACACCCATCCTATTTCATCTTTTACTCAACGGACTTAATCAAAATCCCTTCATTTCCTAGCTTTCACTAACTTAAAATATCTTTTTCTCTATCTTTAGTATTCAATCATTGATAAATTTTCTCATAAGCTTTACTTTTAGTTTATGAGATGATCCTCTTCGTCTTATTCTTTGCCAGTTTTATACCTTTCTTTATTATTGACTCTCTCTACCTCTATAGAGCTATCCCATATAACTTTATAGGTAACTTTCTTGAACTTAACTTGTTCTTAAACATCTTTATTCCACCACCAAGACTCCATCTTACTATCCCTTGTCCATTTAGAAGTACCCAAGGTCTCTATAGTTGTGTTCCTAAAAAAAATTGCAACTCTCTCCCATATTTGATTAACATCTCTTACCAAACTCAAATCTTCTTCATACATTACCTTATCCTTATATTTTTTCACCATATCCCCTTTCAAATTGTTTCACCATATCCCCAAATACCTTATTATGAAGATTAACCTTTTTCTTATAGTTTCCCTCAAATTAATTTTTGAAACAGTCTTATTGTCATCAGTATAGTTACACAAATATCAGGCCTCTAATGACATCCATACGAATTGGTTGAGAGAACTTTAAAAGTGGTGCAGAAAGGGGTTTTGTGGATGCAAACTGCATTGTTGAGGTAATGACAAGCACTCCATAATAAGGCTTTGTTTTATTACAAGTTCTACTACAATTTTATGGTGTAGTAAAAAAAATTGTCGTGGCTCTTTCAAGTTGTGAAGTAAAGTATGTAGTAGTTACTATGCTCACTTAAGAATCTTTGTGGCTTAAAAGCCTTATTCAAAAAATGATATCCACTCTTAACTACCCAGTTCCCGTTTATTTTAATAATGATATTGCAATAAAGCTTGTTACAAATCTAGTGTTTCATGCAGATACGAAACACATTAAAACTAATTTTCATTTTGTTCGAGAGAAGATGTTGACTCAAGATATTGAACTACAAAAAATAAGAATTGAAGAATTAGTAGTTGACATTTTTACTAAAGCACTTTCCAAAACTAAATTTGAAATATCGCACGAAGCTCTTGGTGTTATTGACAGTAAGTTTGCATTAAGGGAACTTCACAAATTAATGAAACTTACTTTTGCGTTAAATTGCTCTAAGATTATCTTTTATCATTATCTCATTATCGTTTTTATTAGGAATTTGTTATTATCTCTTTTCATTAACATATTGAAGTGTAATTTATAGCAAATTAGTTAAACATAATCCTTCTATTTTGCTTAGTTTTGTCTTATTTTTCTTGATTGAGTAATAGTATTCTTCTTCTCTAAATACTTTTTTTATCAAGTTTATCTACAATTTGAGTTTGTGTTACATTCAAATCCCAATAAAAGCATTAGTTCAACTATATTAACTATTGCATTGTTGTAATGTTATGGTTTTCATTTTCCTCTTATGTACACACATAAGAGAAAAGCATAGGAGAGTTTAATTTGTGGGGTATAAGAAAAACCCATGTTTAAGTCAATGCTTTAAAAATTGGACCGGACATCGAATTGGTCGAAGGAAAGGTTTAAGGTTTAGAGGTTCAACCGATAGTGAATCGCTATAAAACCGGTATACAATAAATAAGAAGTAAAACTTATAAGAATAAGTAAAAAAATTTATTGAAAAAAATACACCAATATCTATTATTATATAATGAATTAATAATAAATAAATATGAGTTTAATATAAATATTAAAATAACAATTAAAATCAAAATTGTATTTCTAAAGGAGGTTGTGTCTCATCATCATCATCAAATATTTTCATTTATTTTAAGGGTCAGAATTTACACACAAATAAAATGTTTTGAATTTCTCAAAGTGAATTTTCGATAATAGTTTTATCTAGAATAGATGTACGTTGGGCTACATAATATGCTTTTGAGAAACAAGCTTTCAAAGTTAAAAGTGAACAAAAACACGATAGACCGAGTTCGTTGCGTATTAGTTTTAAGCCTAACATTTTTAAAATGTTCAAAATAGATTTTTTTAAAAAATTAATAAATTAAAATTTGTTGATGAGACTCGTATGATATGATATAGTCTATACAAAATAGTATAGTCCGTCGCCAGATTTTACAAATATAAAAAAATGCCACGTCACAAAAGTTTAATTCAATTAAATTTTCTACTCGTTAAAGTCTATTTTGAATATTTTAAAAATATTAAGATGAATTAAAACTTCTAAGTTATATTATGATAAAAACCTTGATTGTCAAGTTATAGGTCTATACTTTACAAAGTTTGAAACTGCATATATGTATGTGTCTTGTGGATTAATATCTTGTTAAGCGCGAGATAACGTGTGATCAAGGTTTTAAAAAACTAGCCCTAATTGTCCAGCCTGATTGGAAAACGTTTGAATTGGCCAGCTTTTATATATAGTGGTTATTAAGTGAAACCGAATCGAACTACTAATCGGTTCAAACTTTTTTTGGTCGGATCAAACGATCTGGTCTAGTTTTTAAAACATTGATTTAAGTTTTAATTGCATTTTTTAATCCTATAGACCAAACTATTCATGACAAGATGGCCCAGCTCTACAGTGTCATTTGACATGAGTTTCTGCCACGTACCATACTATACCATCCATGTGTGTTCTTTAACACATTAAAGAATCAAAATAAATTAGTTCCCTTTTCATATCTAATAGAAAATGTAATCCTATCAAAATCTGTAGCATGAACCATAAAAAGGAGGCTTCTTTTGTTGCTTGAAGTTTAATGAGTCACTAAATGGGGCTGGTTGTTAGCATAATTCTCCGTCATGGATTCCGCAGATGATTTTTCTCCATTTGAAACTTGATGTTATTCTGGTCCTTCGTGTTTCAAATTGAACCGCTGGCCCACTGGTCCAGAAATTTTCGGAAACAACACTAATGGGCTTCACCCTTAACGTCCCTGCACTGCTTTCAGTGAGCAGCAACACCGAATCGAAAGATTGTGAAAGATTGGTGCAATAGTCACGGAGCTACATCCTAACTAAGAGAATTAAACTTCAAATCATGAAATTTCCTTTATGGGTGATGAGCAGTTGGTGGAGCATGCTTTGGTTTAAGCATGTCGCAGTATGTTCTAGCAAGATAAAGACTATAAGAAAAGAAAAAGAAAAAGTGTAACTAAATAGTCTGCTCTCTCTTTGAAAAAGAATGGTAGTGAAGATTATCTTTGGTTAGAATTATTGGCAAAGAAAGAGATGTTTTACTAGTAATCTCTTCTCATCAATTACGTAGTCATCTTTAACGCCTCTTTTTTGCCATTTGGGGGAAGCCTCCCTCATTAATTGATGACCATTTGGACTATAGATTCAAGTGGGTGGGGATTGAATATGAAGTTTCTTCCAAATCTGCCTTCAGGGTTGGTGCACTTTCAAGCTTTGAAACTTCATATGCTCCAATTAGATTACCTTAGCTCATAAGAAAGTTCTTTAAAGTTTGTTAGTGGTACACAATAGAATGAAAAGTTAGAGGAGACATTAATGATGCCATTTACTCTTGAGAAAGATGCACAGCAACAGATTAAGAGCCGTGATTAATTAAAAATTTAATGAAATCTGGCAATTCTCTACACTTGATTTTGATGGAGGCTATGCCAGTGTTGGGAAGAGAACATGTCTTGTTGTTTCCTTCAAGAGACTGCTAACTACTGATATAAATTTTTGCATTACTGTGTCATAATTAGTATCTGTTGGAGGTTCCTTAGGTGGGTCAGACTACAATTTATGGTTTGTGTACCTTGGACACAATGTCTCGGTCCATCCCGTTCTTCACCAATATTAGGCCAAAAAAAAAAAAAAAAGAATAGAAAGTGAATTTTTATTTTTCTTTTTTATCACATGTTTTGAGAGGATTTTAATTATAAAAAGGCACCTTTAAGTTATCTATAATTAGACTAACCTCTGCTCAAATTTTTTGATGTGTGGAAGTTAATTTCCATGCAGAAAACCATTTCTTTTTCTTTTTGGGAGAAGGATCGAGAACTTCTATTACTATCAAGAACTTCTATTACTAATCTATAGGATCATTTCAATGGAAAACCACGTTAGTTTAACTCTTTATCGACCAATATCTAGCTTCATAGAGGACATAATCATGCTACTCTTGATGGTTCGTACCATATGATCAAAACAAAGTGCTTGAATGGTAGTGCTAAGTATGGTCTAATGTGTACTTCGCAGTTTTGAATGAGGTTGGGAGGACCTATCAGTCGAGCTTGGAAATTCAGCATTGGATAAGATTTAACCTTTACCTTCATTTCCTGAGAACAACAAAGTAGAGAATTGCATGTTTTACATGCTGACAAGACTCCACTAAAATGTCCGAGTAACCAATTAGCATCTCTGATAAATTATATAGAATTCAAGTACATGTTTATATGTTTATAAAGTTTTTTGTTACATCATCTATGAATTAGCATCTCTGATAAATTATCTAGAACTCAATTACATGTTTATAAGTTCTTTGTTACATCATATATGCAATCCCTGTACATCCCGTGATATTCTGACCCTACTAATAAAGAATTAATGTGACCAAACAAGGGGGTTTATGGATAAATGCTACATGGGAAGCTCGGTTGTGACATTAAATTTGACTCACTGAATCAGAATGAGCAGACTAATATGTGACAACTAAGGACCAGACTGATTGGGTCATAGAGAGTGAGAGAGAGGGAGAGAACAATGGAGGTCCCTCTTCATACATGTTACATTAACTGCATGAATCAGCAATAGTAAGTTTTCCATCAAGAATAAATGCTCATCAATAGACATTAAACCTTCATAAAAAAGTTAAGACAAAAAGGTTTGATAAATATAACGAAACAGGGACCACAAACAAACGTGAGCAACTATTAACTAGAGGGTATCTTAGCATAATACTGAAGAAACTAGCCATGGAATATGACTGCAAATTTTAAGGGTGCAAAAGTCCAAAAAGTGTAAACATGTATGAAAGATATGTTATGGATGTCAAAGACGTAGATTAACTAAGATGATGATTTTGAATCTCACTTAATTCTTATGGAAAAAAGGGTTATTCCTGGGCTAATCTTCCAATTCAAGAAATTTTATGGATACTTTGAAATATTCATGGACACTTGGCTTCAACATTTCTCTACTATTTCGACCACTT
Organism: Erythroxylum oxycarpum; assembly: GCA_025629785.1. Taxonomy (NCBI): domain Eukaryota; kingdom Viridiplantae; phylum Streptophyta; class Magnoliopsida; order Malpighiales; family Erythroxylaceae; genus Erythroxylum; species Erythroxylum oxycarpum. The sequence goes on from JAOTAZ010000005.1 coordinate 33,734,539, forward strand.
TGCAGTCAACTCTTTTCTTAACTCTCACACTAGACACTAAAGATAGTAAAAGAGCAGTAATGCCCCTTTACTATCTTTAGTGCAACTGCAAGGGCACATAAACCAAATTTTTGCTCCTATGAGTAACAATCTAACAGCTATTCTAGTATACATCAGAAACAAGTGCGCCAATATGTGTTAATGCAAACTGGATAGCTAATAACCATGGCTGTTGAATTCTTCCTTTTCATTTACATACAAATAGGGTAGCCATCCCTGCCCCCAAGTTCCACCCAATCCCCCCACCATCTTTGCTGCTAGTAAAACTGAGAGTTTCAAGTTACTAGGTATATAGTACCATAAACTTCGTCAACAAGCATGCATGAGTCCATTTGCATTTAGAATCCCAATAGCATACAATAAAGGCATACAACGGATTTCACTTAGGACACTGTTATGGACTCTTTTGTGGGACACGTCTATAATAGACACAGTAACTGATTTCCAGCATTAAAAGGCTTAGGTTTCTATTTTTATTGTTGATTTATTTCCTAGAATAGGCTTCGGGAAATTGTTGATTTGTTTCCTAGAATAGATTTTTGAAAGAAACCTAAATTATAGGTTTCCTACTCTTGTAATAAGACTAGTCCTATTTAAAGGGACAAGATGAATAAAAACCCTAAGCCGATTTCTATCTTAAATTTCAGAGGTCTAGAGCTCTCTCTCTTCTAACGAGTTCTAAGGTGTCAAGCTCCCTTCGACGAGTTTGAGTCATTGAAAATAGGTCGTTCAAGAAATCGGAACAAGGGAAAGGGAAACGAGAAGTCAATTGACTTAGACTTTCCTGTCAATTGCCCTGTGACCCGATCCTTTACTAATAGATACAACAAATTGGTATCAGAGCTAAACACAATGGGCGATTCCAGCAAGAATGAAGATCTGCGCACCCTGTTACAAGAGGCACAAGCTCGAATGATGCCAAGGTTGCTGAAGTGGAAAGGAGGCTGGGCAGTCAGATGTAACAACCGTCGCTCCAGCTGCAGGAGTTGCTGTCTGGGATTAATCGTGGTACCTCTGACGGAACAGCAAGCAGCAATAATCAGCCACCATAACAACACCCGAATCGAGCAAATTATCAGCATGTTGGGGCAGGAATGCAATCGGGTATTACGACGGTTCCTCGGTATACCAAACTGGATTTTCCAACCTTTGACGGCTTTGAAGATCCACTAATTTGGCTGCATCGATGTGATAAGTTTTTCTCAAATCAACATACGCAGGAGGTGGACAAGGTGAGATTGGCTGCGTTTCACATGTTGGGAGAGGCACAATTGTGGTACCATCAATTGGAGATTGAGCATCCTTCCATTGATTGGATAGAGTTTAAGAAGTATTGCACTCTTCGCTTCGGACTACCTACTCGTAGCAATCCATTGGGAGAATTAGTCAACTTGAAACAAATGGGGTTAGTTGTAGAATATCAGCGGCAATTCCAAGAACGTTTGGCAAGAGCAAGCTAGTTTGTTCGGGCTGACCAGCATGTAGGTTTGTTCACTGCTGGTTTAACAGATTCTGTCCGACTTGATGTGGAATTACATAATCCACCTGATTTAGCTCATGCTATAAATCTGGCTAGGTCATTTGAAAGAAAACAGGTAGTGTTGAGGGAAGCAGTAGCACGAAAAGGGGCTTGGCAAGGTAACAAAAGCACATATTATTCTAATATTACAGCTTCATTGTCTCAACCTTCTAGGGGCAACATTGCATTAGGAGGAACCACTGAAGCAAAATCAACAAATTCATCCAGCACCTTTATAAAGAGATTATCAAGGGCAAAAATGGCAGATCGGAGGGCGAAGGGCTTGTGTTATAATTGTGATGACCCTTATACAATTGGGCATCAATGCAAGAAGCTCTTTTGGCCGGAATTAGATGATTCAATTGACACCGAGACAACAATTGAAGCAGAACCAAAGCCAGAAATTTCCATACATGCCATCACATGTCAAAAAAATGCAAGAACCATGCAAGTAATGGTTGTCATGCAAGAGTAGCCACTGTTGGGTTTGGTAGACTCCAGTAGTACACATAATTTCATTAGTTTGGCTACTGCCCAATGCCTGCAAATCAAAACTCAACCTCAGTCAAGTGCAAGTGTTTCAGTTGCTAATGGTGACAAGGTTCAAAGCACGGGGTTTTGTCCAACGGTATCATTTTCCATTGATAATAATGTTTTTATTGCTGATTTCTTTGTTATTCCCTTGGCTGGCTTTGACATGGTACTAGGTATTAAATGGTTACAAACACTGGGACCAATTCTTTGTGATTTCACTTCACTCACCATGAGTTTTGCTGTAAATGGGGATCAAATTGTGCTTCGAGGGAGACAGACCTGTCCCACTTACCAACTCAATCTACTTCATAGTTCAAATGAGTTCCATAACAAGCTGGAGAATTTATTGGCTACATTTACTGATTTATTTCAAGAACCTTCAGGGCTGCCCCCTATCCGAAATTGTGACCACAAAATCTGCCTAGAACCAGGATCTGGTCCAATGGTCGTTCAACCATATCGCTACCCGCATTTGCAAAAGGATGAAATAGAAAAGCAGCGCACACGAATGTTGCATCAAGGCATCATCCGCCCTAGTAGGTCACCATTTTCATCACCAGTTCTGCTAGTCAAAAAGCATGACGGAACTTGGAGGTTTTGTGTTGATTATCGGGAGCTTAATGCTAAAAACGTCAAAGATAAGTTTCCTATTCCGGTGGTAGAAGAATTATTGGATGAGTTACATGGATCCAAGTACTTTGAAAAATTGGATTTAAGATCCGATTACTATCAAGTCCGCATGCATTCACCAGATGTTGAGAAGACAACATTTTGCACCCATCATGGGCACTTCGAATTCCTGGTCATGTCTTTCGGCTTGTCCAATGGCCCTTCAACCTTCCAAGCCCTCATGAATGACGTCTTCCAAACACACTTATGTAAGTTTGTCTTGGTATTCTTTGATGATATTTTAATATATAGCCTATGTCTTAATATATAGCAAGACATAGGAGGCGCATATGTATCATTTGCGTGTAGTATTTGACTTACTGCGTGCCCAACACCTTTATTTGAAGTAATCTAAGTGCTTTTTTAGGGAAACCAAAGTAGCATATTTGGGCCATGTAATTTCTGCTACAGGTTTGACTGTTGATACGAGCAAGATACAGGCAATTACTAATTGGCCTCAACCCTATTCAATTACTGACTTGTGGGGATTTTTGGGTTTAACGGGATACTACCGCAAGTCCATCAAGGATTATGGGACATTGGCCGCACCGCTCACAAGCATGCTTAAACGTAATTATTTCCATTGGGACGAGGCATCCCTTTCTTCTTTTGCTCAACTGAAACAAGCACTTGTTGCTGCTCCAGTATTGCAGCTACCAAATTTTGAGGAAAAATTTATTATGGAGTGTGATGCTTCCGGTGGAGGTATTGGGGCTGTTCTTCAACAACAAAACCACCCTATTGCCTTTTTCAGCTGCCAATTGCCAGAGCGTCACCGCAAATTGGCTGCCTATGAGCGGGAACTAATTGGGTTAGCTAAAGCAGTACTACACTGGCGTCTATATCTTTCGGAGCGTGCTTTTCTCATCCACACTGACCACTATAGTTTGAAGTTCTTACTAGAATAACGAACTACCACTTCTCCACAGCAACACTGGATTACCAAACTTATGGGTTTTGATTTTTGTGTGGAATACCGGGCTGAAAAATTGAACAAAGCTGCTGATGTCTTGTCTAGGCGTTTGAATGACGGGGAGGTCTTGTATGCCATCAATCATCCTCGTGCTATGTTCCTGGATGCTGTCCGTGAGGAAGTTAAAAATACTCCTTCATTACAAGAATTGTATACAAAAGTTGCAAATCGGGAGATGGATAATGTTTGGTCCATTCATGATGGTCATCCTTTACAAAGGTAAGATTTATTTGCTGCTTGATTCTAAGTTAATTACAACAATATTGTCAGGGTATCATGATAGTGCACACGAGGGCCTTTAAAAGACTTTACATCAGGTACATAGTGATTTTTATTGGAAGGGCATGAAGTCAGGTGTTGCTGGTTATGTGGCAGCCTATATTGTGTGTCAACGTCACAAGGCTGAAAATTTAAGCCCAGCTGGTTTACTTCAGCCCTTGACACTTCCTTCGCAAGTTTGGGCTGATATTTCTATGGACTTCATTGATGGGCTGCCAAAAATTTGGGGTAAAACAGTCTTGTTTGTGGTGGTAGACAGGTTTTCTAAATATGCACATTTCATCCCTATGGCACATCCTTATACAGCTACACGGGTAGCTCAAATCTTTTTGGAAAATATAATCCGTTTACATATATTGTCGGAATCTATTACATGTGATAAGGATGTAGTGTTCACTAGTCACTTTTGGAAGGAACTCTTCCGTTTGTGTGGCACGAAGCTTGCATTCTCTTCCTCCTATCATCCCCAGTCGGATGGTCAAACTGAGGTTGTCAACCGCACAATTGGAATGTATTTGAGATGCCTTGTAGGTGATTGTCCTAAACGATGGGTTGCTTGGCTTCCTTGGACTGAATATTGCTATAATACTTCTTTTCATACAGCTCTCCAAACAACACTCTTTAAGGTTGTCTATGGTCGTGAACCTCCTCGTTTGTTGTCTTATGTGGCTGGGTCTTCTCGAATGGAGGCAATTGATCAAGCCTTGGTTGATCGCGACCTATTTTTGCAAGAAGTCAAAAGTCGTCTTCAATAAGCCCAGTTTCGCATGAAAGAGTATTATGAAAAAGGGCATCGGGATGTTGAATATGCTCCGGGTACACTAGTTTGGCTTCGTCTACAGCCTTATCGCCAACTTTCTATTGCTGGTCAGTTCCGACACAAGCTCTCACCTAAGTTTTATGGGCCATTTAAAGTTCTGAATCGTATTGGGAGTGTTGCTTATCAATTGGAGCTGCGTTCTGATTCGAAGCTTCATAATGTTTTCCATGTTTCTCTTCTTAAGCCCTTCAAAGGTGCTGCACCTGTTTCAGTTCCTACCTTACCACCTATTGTGGATGGTCGAGTTGCCCCAACTCCTGATTCTGTCTTGCGTGCTCGTCTCAATCGTGGCACTTGGGAAATCCTTGTTCAATGGGCTGGTTTGGATGCTGCAGAGGCTACTTGGGAAAATTTGGAACAATTTCGACAAGTCTATCCAGAATTTGAGCTTGAGGACAAGCTCTTTCTTCAGGGGGAGGGTAATGTTATGGAATCTTTTGTGGGACACGTCTATAATAGACGCAGTAACTGATTTCCAGCATTAAAAGGCTTAGGTTTCTATTTTTATTG
>JAOTAZ010000005.1:33788366-33803297 GCA_025629785.1 Erythroxylum oxycarpum
TACTGATTGTAAAGAGACCTGAAGAGGCTCAGAGAAAAAGAATACTTGTAAAGTTTTTGAGAGATAGTGAAATCTCATAAAGTCATCTGAAGACTGGACGTAGCCCACGGTTTGGGGTGAACCAGCATAAAAATTACCGTGTCGAAATCTCTCAACTCTCTCTCTCTCTTAATCGTGATTTTTGATATTACTGTCTTACGCAAGTTTCAGAGAAACTTTTACAAACGTGATTTACAGTATTGTGCATCTATCTTTCATTATTAAGTATTGTATTAACGTGTGATTCACTTCATTATATACATTGAAGATTCCATTCCCATAATGGTTATAGGAGAAAAAAATTAGATGCATAATTGGAAGAGGTAAAGAAATTGCAAATTAATTTTTCTTTTATGGAGGCTTTGGAAAACATGCCTAAGTACACAAAGTTCCTTAAGGATATACTACAAACAAGCAAAAATGGGAGGAAAGCCAAACGGTTTCTCTGATTGAAAGCTATAAATCCATAATCATCAGTTATATGCCTTCAAAATTAAAGGACTTAGGGAATTTCAATATGCCTTATGTTGTTGGTGATTTAGAGTTTTCTAAATGTTTGTGTGACTTAGGTGTAAGCATCAATCTTATGACTATGGAAATTTTCAAAAAATTAGGGCTAGAAGATGTGAAGCCAACTTCCATGCTTATTTAGCTAGTAGATCAATCAATAAAGAAACCATTTGGTATGGTAGAGGATGTCATTGTCAAAGTGGATAAATTCATTACTCTAGTGGACTTTATAATGTTAGCATTTAAAGAGGATAGGAATTGCCCACTTATTATTAGAAGTCACTTATGAATATAGTAAGAGCTTTAATTGATGTCCATAAAGGGAAACTCGTCCTTTTGTGACAAACAAGTAGAATTTAATATGAATAGAGTATTAAAAATTTGAAGGAGGGCAACTCTTACATCAAGGTAGACATATAGACGAGTGCATAAAAGAGCAAGAGGAGAGCTACAATAAAGAAATGATTGTTTTGGAAATTGAAACTAAAAGAAAAAGAGAAAAGGAGGAGTTGAGTGTTCAATTAAATCAAGAGATCTTAGTGAGAATGGAAGTGCTAGTGCCACCCTTCATTGTAAAACCACCAACTCTTGAGTTGAAGCCTTTACCTACACATCTTAAGTATGCATTTCTAGGCGAGGGTCTAACTTTAACCATCATCATTTTAAATCAACTAGATGGGGAACAAGAGAATAGAGTGGTAGAGACAATTAGGAAGAGCATAAAGGCCATGGTTTTCCAAGTATCATATATAAAAGGAATAAGTCCTAATATGGTGATGGATAGGATTAATCTCGAGTAAGGAAGTAAGGTGGTGAGGGAAAGACAACGAAATTTAAACCCTTGTATGAAAGAAATGGTCAAGAAAGAGGTAGTGAAGTTGTTAGATATAGGTATCATTTGCCTAATTTCGGATAGTGAATAAGTTAGCCTAGTATATTATGTACCTAAGAAAGGAGGTATGAGAGAGATAGAGAGTGAAAGTGGTGAGATTATCTCTATTATCACAGTCATAAGTTGGAGAGTGTATATTGATTATAGGAAGCTTAACATGGTGACTGGAAAGGATCACTTTCATATACCATTCAACAAGAGCCTTACTAGGCACCGCAGTCAACATATCATCAATATAAAGCAAAAGATAGATTAAGGAACCATCAAGTAACATTTAAAAAAACACACAATTATCATAGCTACTTCTAAAGTAGCCTTGCCCAATAAAAGAATCAAACCTCTTATACCACTGTCTCAAAGATTGTTTGAGACCATACAAAGATCTCTTCAAATGAAAAACATGATCCTCCTTTCCTTAAACCACAAATCCCTTGGGTTGATCGATGTAAATTTGTTCTTCAAGATTACCATGCAGGAATGCAATTTTTACATCCATTTGCTCAATCTCCAAATCATAAAGAGCAATAAGAGATAATAGTATGCAAATAGAGATATGACCAACAACGGGAGAGAATACCTCATTAAAATCAACTCCTTCACGTTGACCAAAACTACGTACAACAAATCGAATCTTATATCTCTTGTTTTCAACAACGGGGATGCCTTCTTTGAGCTTGTAGATCCATTTGCAACTAATAGCACCCTTACCCTTAAGAAGCTTTACCAAATCCTAAGTCTCGTTCTTATGAAGACTTTAAATTTCTTCCTACATAACACTAATTCAATTCCCAACATTTGCTCTAGTAATAACCTCAAAATAATTCTTTGGTTCAGAATAAGTGTCAACTTCTTGTGCAGCAGCTAAAGCATAAGCAAAGAGATCACAATTATAGTCCTGCAATCTCACTGGCAATTGGGTCTGTCTTTTAGGATGATCTCAGGCTAACATATAATCAGGTTACACCAGTAATGGATCAACTAGTATAGTGGCATTAATATAAGTTTCCTGAGACTCAAAAGTAAATAGGATTGTCTCCTTAAGGGGAGTAAAAGGGATGACGAACTCCACTTACTCACTTGTACTAACCTGATCATCTGCATAAAAAAAGACAACACAGGATCTTGCCTGGAAGAAAATATATCATCTTCATGAAAGGTTACATCATGAATATAATAATTCTTATATTCTTTAGGGTTAAGACAATAAACATGATAACCTTTAACTCCTTCCTTGCAACCTAAGAAGGCACATTTAATAGCACGAGGCTCTAACTTGCCCTCATTAATATGAACAAAAATAGGGCACACAAAAATAGGAAGATTAGAATAATCAACAAAATTACCTGACCAAAATTCTTTTGGGATTTTGCCATCAAGAGAATGATTGACAAGATAGTATGCAATAGTAGCCACCTCAGCCTAAAACTCACGTTCCTACTTAGCATGAGAAAGCATGCATTGAACTTTATCCAATAGAATCTAGTTCATATGGTCAACAACTCTATTTTTCTTAGGCTTAACAACTAAAGTGTGGTGTCTAACGATGCCTTCCTCCTTGCGTGATCATCAAAAGCATCTTCACATAACTCAAGACCATTCTCAATTCTCAACTGCTTAATTTTCTTACTTATTTGGTCTTGATCAGGGTTTTCCAATCCTTAAAAGTGGAAAGAACTTCATTCTTCTTCTTTAGGAAAAATGCCTAAACCTTACGAGAGAAATTATCGATAATGGTCAACATATACCTTCTCCCACCTCAAGAAGCAATGCGAGAGGGACCCCACAAATCATAATGAATATAATCCAGAATACTTTTGATCCTGTGAATCCACAGGGAAAAGAAACTCACTTTAATATATTTACCAAAGACACAATGTTCACAAAACTCCATATTACCTGAACTCTGGCTCAATAGACCCATGTTGCATAAGATTTGCATACCTTTCTCACCCATATGTCTTAGGCGGTAATGCCATATCTTGGTGGCATCCTGGTGACACTTAGATGAGGCAACATCTGCATTGCCAATAATAGTAGAGCCTTGTAATACATAAAGAGTACCATTTTTTTCCCTTTAGGGATTACAAGATTTCCTTGGGACACCTTCATGACTCTACCTTCAGAGGAGTACTTATACCCAAGAGACTCAAGTGTGAAGTAAATCACTTGTTAGTATAGTCTTTATGAACAATATACAAAATGCACAAGAAGGGGAAGGGGGTTAAATTGTGTATCCTTTTTCGTGAATACAATCCTCTTTGATATTTCTTTGAAAACTAACTTATTCAAAGCTATTAAGTGAAAATCACAATGTATTGCAATTAACTTCTATATACTTATATAAAAACAATAGAAATTAAAGTGGAGAGTTAGAGAGTAGACACTACTATTTTATCTTGGTTCACCCCAAACCGTGGGCTACGTCCAGTCCTCAGAATTCTCTTTGAGATTTCACTATACTTCTTGAAATGTATAAGTATTCTTTCTCTACAGAGCCTCTTCAGGTCTCTTACAACAAGTATTATTTTCGCTCACTTAGCCTCTTCAGGTTCTTAGCTTTTCCACTCTCTTACTAGAAAGATATCGCGAGCTTTGTTACAGTAATTATAGCTCTAGTGTTTTGCACAACAAATACAAAATTTTGTTAAAGTTTAAAAACTTGTTCAATAGCTAAAATCACTTCCTCGTTCAGTCTTCGACTCTGACTTGTATTTATAGCCTTCGTCTTCAACTGCTTTTTGATAACTGATTCTTGCTTCTTGTTTTTTGCAGAAACTGTCATTCAGTTAAGTTCTGTAGCTAACTCTAACTAACTAACCGTCCGACATACTATTGGGTCTTCATCTTCGTATCTTCTTACTTTCCGCGCTTCCTTTGTGTTTGCTTCCTTCTTAGTTTCGCTTCCTTCCGTGTTTCGCTTCCGTCTGTGTTTCGCTTCCTTCTTAATTTTTCTTCCTTCTGTGTTTTGCTTCCTTCTAAGTTTTGCTTCCTTCTTAGTCTTGCTTCCTTCTGTGTTTCGTTTCTTTCTTAGTTTTGCTTCCTTCTGTGTTTCGCTTCCTTCTTAGTTTTTCTTCCTTCTTTGTTTCGCTTCCTTCTTAGTTTCCTTCACATTTAACACACATATTATTTCTAATATTATTATTATTTGATTGTCACCAAAATTATTAGATGTGAAGTCATTTTGACTTAACAAAGTATACCAAGTAAAATAAGTTGCGCTTTAAATTAGGAACGTGACAAACATTAGTAAGGGTTTGAACAACACCATCATGTGTTTTAATATTGATTATACCTTTCCCCACCATATACACTATATATTGTTACCCATTAAGACAACACCTTTAGCAGTTTCATAGGTGATAAAGCAATCCCTATAAAGACACATATGAAAAGTGTAACCAAAGTGTAGGATCCATTCATCTTTGGATCATCGTTTACCTTGAATAACCAAAAGAACATCATTTCCTAAACTAGAATCAACCACAACAACCTCAAGGGTAGAATCAGATTGATTTATTTTTATCCTTTTTTTTAAGTTTATTTTTCAATTTATAACAGTCCAAGACCTTGTGTCCAAGTTTGTTGCAATATTTACATGTAATATTTCATGTAGAACCCTAGCTTTTGGCACGAGAGTTGAGACCTTCTTCTCCTTTGGGTCACTACATCCATAGAGTTATCGATTGATCTATGCCTTCTCTACAATGGCTTGAGTCATCTATTTCATTTTATGAGTTACCTTTACTCCAATACATGGACACTCAGTAGCTTTCTCGATTGACTCCAATGTTACTATGACCGACAATCTATCGACCACTGATACTAAGGTATCTTCAACTACCTTTGCATTCTTTTAGAACTCATATACTTCATTTAGGTAAACAATCTCACGGACCTGAAAGAAGTTCTTCCATCTAGCTGCATCAATCTCTGGTTCGATGTCCATCTGGTCCTTCTTCAAGGAATCGAAATCCACGTGTCTTCCATAAGTCATTAATTATTCCATTTGTAATGTAGTCAACAAAAAAACTAAACGCATAAATGCATTTCTCAAGGAGGTGATATTAGGTTCTGAAATTGAGAGTGTGAACAAAGAGAGCTTAATATCAAAAACAAAGTAATGAAATGTTTTGTTGAGAGTTCTTCAAAAATCGATTTTAGGGTATTTCAAAAGTATTCTAGAGTAGGTGATATTCTCAAGGCTTTGAGAAGATTTCCCTCTAAAATTTTCTCATGAAAGAAGTTATCGCCTGTAATTTACTTTTACTGTTACCTTGAACTCTTACGATTTTTTATCTTCTTAACTAAGAAGATCATCTGGGTCATGACGTGTCAGAAGATTGATCACTCAACACTACCATATTCAGGTTTCGTTTGATTTCTTTGAATCTTTCTTCACTTAATAGCTTAGTGAAGATATCTGCCCATTAATAATTCGTCTCAACAAACTGTAGACTTACGATCTTCCTCTATACATAGTCTCATAGGAAATGATGTGTAACTTCGATATGCTTTACCCTTGAATGTTGTATTGGATTCTTTGATAGGTTGATAGCACTTGTGTTATCACAGAAGATTGGGATTTGTTCTTTTTATATTGAAAAATCTTCTAACTGGTACTTGATCTGTAACTTCTGTGAGGAACAACTTACAGCTGACATATATTCAGCTTTTGTAGTGGAGAGAGCAATTAAGCTTTGCCTCTTACTTGACCAGGAAATTAGGTTGTGGCTAAGAAAGTGACTTCCTCCACTCGTACCCTTTCTATCAATCTTTTCTCCAGCGTAGTCAACATCACAATAACCAATTAACCTGAAATCTTCACCTTTCTCACACATTAAGTAAAGATCAGTAAAACCTAATACATATCTCAAAATTCTTTTGACAACAATATAATGAGACTTTCTAGGGTCTGCTTGAAATCTTGCACACAAACAAACACTAAACAAAATATCAGGTCTGCTTAAGGTAAAGTAAAGAACCAATGATTCCTCCATAGAGGGTTTGATCAACCTTCTTACCAGCTTCATCCTTAGATAAAAGGTTTGAAGGATGCATAGGAGTTGAAAGAGGTTTCACTTTTTCCATTCCATACTTAACTAACAGCTCTTTGATATATTTCTATTGATGAATATATTTTTTTCTTCGGTTTGCTTAACATGTAACCCAAGAAAGAATTTTAGTTCACCCATCATGCTCATCTCAAACTCACTCTTCATCAGATTCTCAAAACTAATACATAACTTTTTAGATGTTGCACCAAAGATAATATCATTAACATATATTTGTACTATGATGAAATCATTCTTGATGCATTTTCTAAATAGCGTCTTGTCTACATGTCCTCTACTAAATCATTCTCAATTAGAAAAGAACTTAAATGATCATACCAAGCTCGAGGAGCTTGTTTGAGTCCATATAAAGCTTTATGAAATCTATAGACATAGTCTGGTTTCTTAGGGTCTTCGAAATCAGAAGGTTGCTTTACATAAACCTCTTCATCTATAAAACCATTCAAAAATGCACTTTTCACATCCATTTGAAAAGCTTTATATTATTACAAACAACATATGCAAGTAAGATCCTAATAGCTTCTAATCTGGCTACAGGAGCATAAGTTTCATTATAGTCTATTCCTTCCTGTTGATTATAGCCTTAAGCTACTAATCTATCTTTGTTACGACTTACTCTACCTAACTCGTCTAGTTTATTCTTAAAAACCCATCTGGTTCCTACGATAGAATTTTTAGGAGGTCTAGGAACTAAAGACCAAACTTTATTCCTAATAAATTGGTTCAGGTCCTCTTGCATGGCTAAAATCCAAGCTTCATCCTGAAGAGCTTAATCAATTTTCTTAGGCTCTATTTCAGAAATAAAGGCTACATTTGCTTCTCTTCTAAATTTCGACCTAGTTTTCACACCTTCTGAAGTTTCTCCTATAATCAGATCTTCTGGGTGAGATGACTTATATCTCCAATCACTTTTCAGACCAAGAGTTTCAGGATCATCTTCTACTTTTTCTAAAGGTGTATCTGATGGTGACACATCTTCATTATCAACCAAGGGTATTGATAGGGTCTCATTATCAGTATCATCTCTCTTATTTGGTTGAGAACTATCATCAAATTTGACATAAATAGATTCTTCAATAGTCTTAGAAGTAAGATTATAAACCCTAAAGCTTTCGAAGATAATGAATATCCTAGAAAAATTCCTGAATAAGTTTTAGGATCAAATTTATCCTAAATTTCTTTTATATTCAATATAGTACACTTGCAACCAAATGGATGGAAGTAAGAAATATTAGGCTTCCTTCCTTTCCATAACTCATATGGAATTTTCTTTAGCAAAGGTCGCATAAGTGTTCTATTTTGAATATAACAAACTGTGTTCACAGCTTCTGCCTAGAAATACTTAGGAAGATTCATTTCATATAGCATAGTCCTTGCCATTTCCTTAATCATCCTGTTCTTTCTTTCGAAAACTCCATTTTGTTGTGGAGTTTTAGGAGCAGAGAAATTATGAAAAATTTCATTCTTTTCATAAAATATTCTGAATTTTTCATTCTCAAACTCACCACCATGATCACTTCTAATACCAACAATAGAAATTCCTTTTTCATTCTGTAACTTTTTGAAAAGCACTTTAAAACATTTAAAAGACTCATCCTTATGTGACAAAAATAATATCCAACAAAATATAGTGAAGTCATCAACAATTACGAGACCATACTTCTTTCCGCTAAGACTCAATGTCCTAGTTGGTCTAAATAAATCTATATGTAACAACTCTAGAGGTCTAGACGAAGTTACCATATTTTTAGAAGAAAAAGATGTTTTAACCTGTTTTCCTTTATGACAACTTTCACAAAATAAATCCTTGTTAACATTTATTTTTTGTAAACCTCTTACCAAATCATGTTTAATCAACTTAGAAATGTATTTAAAACTAACATGATCTAGATTTTTATGCCAAATCAGTTTTTGTTCATCTGTTGATATAAATCAAGAAATATTTTGACTTTGCAAATCTTCTAAATTAATCTTATAAATATTGTTTCATCTTTTGGCAGAGAAGAATATAGAACCGTTCTTGTTTTTGACTACACAAGAACTTTGATTGAAGGATACTTCAAAATCAGAGTCACATAATTGACTGACACGAATCAGATTATGTTTTAAACCATCAACTAGCAGAACATTATCAATAGATGCAAAAAAATCTTTACCGATTTTACCGATTCTAATTATTTTGCCCTGCTGGTTGTCTCCAAAAGTTACCGATCCTTCCTTTTTATTTTGAAGGTCTAGGAACATAGACCTTCTTCCCGTCATATGTCACGAGCATCCACTATCCAAATACCATTGGTGCTGGTTGCTTTTTTCAAGGAAGGATATCTGTAGTAGATATTATATTTTTCTTAAGTACCCAAATTTTCTTGAGTTCTTTAGAGTTAATCTTATAATGATTCGTGGTATGATAATAAGACGAATGATGAATTTTCTTCTTATAAGGAGTTCCTTTTATACTGAGTATTGTTTTTAGCAAACCCTAAATCACTCTTATCGTTAGGGTGTTTGTATCTTCCTAAAATGTCATTCATCTTTTTTGTACTTTCGGTGAATATTGATAGATCGGCTGAAAGAATATTGATCCTTTGTTTCAGCTGACTGATTTCCTCAGATCTATCTATAGCTACCTTTTTCTTCATCTCGTTTACTTGTTTCTTCAGGCAGACGTTTTCTCTTTCTAACACTTGCGTGTTCTTCAAGTTTTCTAAAAACTTTTTCTTTAATAATCTATATTGTTTAAGTATAGCATTAGAATCTTCTAATAATTCTGAATATGCATCTTGTAATTCATTAAAATTAGAGGTTATATCCACTTCACTTTCTCTTTCAGCTGCCAAGCAAATGTTTGCTTGAATTGATGCCTCTGAATTAGTATCAGATTCGGACGAATCCAAATCTTCCCATGTTGCCATTATGTTGTTCTTATTTTCTTTATTTTTCTTTGGTTTTCTTTTCATCAATGGACATTCAGACTTGTAGTGTCCAGGTTTATTGCATTCGTAGCAAATGACAAATGTCTTCTCGTTCTTGCCTTCATCTTTACTATTCTTTTTGAAAGAAAACTCTTTGTTTCCTCTTGCTTTTTTCTTCCACATGCGTCTGATCTTTCTCGAGATAAAAGATAATTCATCATCTTCTTCGCTTGAATCTTGTTCAGATTCACTGGTGTCATCGTTCTTGACTTCTTCGATCTTTAATGCTTTTGATGATGAATTTCTCTTTTTCTGAATCTTGTATTTTTTTTGTCCAACCTTCAATTCTATAGATTTATCTCATCTAGGTTTATCTTATGCATCAAGCTCTACTTCATGTGTCTTCAAGGAACTAAGCAATTCATCAAGTTTTAATACGCTCAAGTCCTTAGCTTCTTGTACCACGGTGACCTTCGGTCTCCATCATTTCAGCAGGTTTCTGAGAATCTTTCTACCATGATCTTGATTATCGTAGATTCTCCTAAAAGCTTTAAGTCCATTGATAATAGTTTGAAATCGTCCAAATATCTGGTCTATAGGCTCATCTTTCTTCATTTTGAACAGCTCATACTGGTGTACAAGAATGCTTATCTTACACTCTTTCACTTGGTTGGTGCCTTCGTATGCGATGGATAGCGTATCCCACATCTCCTTCGCAGTGTCGCATCCATGAACTTTATCGTATTCACTTCTGCTTAAGATACAACTTAGAAAAAACTTAGCCTTTGAATTTAACTGGAATCTTGCTTTTGATCAGCTGACCATCTGATAAGTGGAATGACATTCCCTTCGTCATCCATCAGTGTATACGGTCCATTCTCGATAATCTCCCAAAGATCAATATTGGTGATTCAATGAAAAGCTGCATCTTGTCTTTTCAGTAATGGTAATCTTCACCATTAAACGTAGGAGGTCTAGTGATGGAGGCATCTTCAGCTATATAAACGTGTGATTCTGCCATGGATCTTTATCCTCACTTTGTAACGGTGGTTCTTGGACACCGAGTTCTAATACTAATTGTGTATCCTTTTTCTTGAATACAATCCCCTTATATATTTCTTCGAAAACTTGCTTATTCAAAGCTATTAAGTAAAAATCACAATGTATTGCAATTAACTTCTAAATACTTGTATAAAATAATAGAAATTAAAAGTCGAGAGTTAAGAGAGTAAACACAATGATTTTATCCTGGTTCACCTCAAACCATAGGCTACGTCCAATCCTCATAATCCTTTGTGAGATTTCACTATTCTTCTCAAATATACAGTATTCTTTTTCACAGAGCCTCTTTAGGTCTCTCATACCAAGTATTATTTTTCTCACTTAGCCTCTTCAGGCTCTCAGCTTTTCTTCTCTCTCTTATAAGAAAGATATTGCGAGCTTTGTTACAGTAATGATAGCTCTAGTGTTTCGCATAAAAAATTAAGATCATTATCTCAAATCAATAATTGAATTCACTCACTTTAAAATCACTAACTTTTTCAGTCTTCGACTTCGACTTGTATTTATAGCATTCGTCTTCAACTGCTTCTTGATAACCGCTTCTTTCTTATTGTTTCTTGATTCTTGTAGTAACCGTTATTTAGTTGACTTCTGTAACTAACTCAAACTAATTAACCATTCAAAGTAGTATCGAGTCTTCGTCTTGTATTGCTTCTGTCTTACTTTAAGTTTTGCTTCTATCTTAGTTTGCTTCCATCTTAATTTCTGCTTCCGTCTTAGTTTCTTCCATCTTAGTTTCTTCCGTCTTAGTTTCTTCTATCTCACTTTGCTTCTACTTTTGTCTTAGTTTCTTCCATCTTAGTTATGTTGCTTTCGTCTTAGTTTCTTCCATCTTATTTTTTGCTTCCGTCTTAGTTTCTGCTTCCGTCTTAGTTTCTGCTTCCGTCTTAGTTTCTGCTTCTGTCTTAGTTTCTGTTTCCATCTTAGTTTCTTTTGTCTTAGTTTCTGCTTCCGTCTGCTCAAAACAGTTCATCACTTTCTAATATTATTATTATTTGGTTTTTACCAAAATTATTAGACTTGAATTCATTTTGACTTAACATCTTTGTGCATGCTTTCAATCAAATCCAAAAGGATCTTTTAATATCTTCACGGAACTATGGACTTCGGGCTATAGGACCCAAAAACTGATTCATTTGACATAGTGGCTATTGTAATGTAGATTATGCAGGTGATAAGTGGTCACTTTCAATTTCTTAGAGAATGTATAGTATTATGGTCTTGCAAAAAGCAAAGTCGCATAGCACTTTCAATGACTGAAGTGCAATACATGGCAGCTACTAGCTATTGTGCTAAAATCTTATATATGAAGCATTAACTATAGGATTTTTCTCTAGACTTTTCTCATATTCCTATAGTATGTGATAATAGTAGTGTTATTAATCTATCTAAAAATAACATGCACCATTCTAGGACTAAGCATATAGAAGTCAAACATCATTTCCTTAAAGATCATGTTTTAGAAGGAACCATTAATCTTTTGCATATCAATACTGAAAATCAAGTAGTTGACATTTTCACTTTCTAAAGATAGATTTTACATGTTAAGAAAAGAGCTTGGTATGTGCAAACTCTCTGATATTGTTTCTACATGAATTCTCTATACTACTTGTCATTGCATTTTATAGGTTCCTTCTATTGTGTTTCCTTATAAACTCTCTCTCAATCTAATAGGCTCCTCTCGCTTCAACAAAGCAGGGTACACATGTCTTAAAAGAAAATGATTCATGACGTCATTTCAGCTTTTAAAAACGCACGTTCAGACAACTATTCGTACATGATTGACAGAAGAAACATAAACGATCACACTCCCTCTTTAGCGTGTACGATTGCCTATTCTCATAATCATAATTGTTATCTTTCCAAGAATTGTCGCCTCTCTTGCACCCTAATTCTCTGCTTTCTCTCTATTCCTTCTTTCTACAGCTAAACTTTCTGCATTTTTCTCAACTTTCTCTTCCCAACAATCTTTAATGACAATAAAAAATCAAAAGGACAGAAGAAATTTTTGGCTTTAACTTCAAGCCGTGATAAAACACCTCATCTTGAACAAAATTTTGCTTCTAATTCCTCATCTTTGCCCCCATAGTAGGTTATCTGGTCACTTCCACCAAACTTATTTTTGTCTCCTTAAAGCTCCAAATGTCAGAAATATCCAATTAGGAGACCCCAAAAGATGGGAAAAGGAAGATAGTTAATATGTTGTCTCTAGACCATTCTAATTTCTCTTCAAATGAAAAAGAAGAAAACTGAAAGAATAGTTGCCCTCTTGGGTCCTGCCTCAGAGCAGAGGTCTGAAAGGATACTAGAAATTACAGGTCCTACTCTAAAGCAACAGGCTCTTGTTCCCTCTCAGAAAGAAAATAACATGAATGATCAATTTCTTCAACTATTGAGGGAAATTTGCTCTAACCAGGATCAAATGCGTGAACAAATTGGCAGCATCCAAAACCAAATCCTGGATTTGCAAATTTATCTTAGGAGAAATTCTTCTTAACTGTGACAGCCGATTTTTCTCTATTTATACTTTGTTTTATTTCACTTCCTCCCCATTTCTTTATTTTTTGTGCTTTTTATAATGACAAAGGGGGAAAGCTTATGTCGACATATTTTTTTCATATATATTATATGATTTCTCAATGCTACCTTGATTATATTTGTGATTGATTCTGCTGTGAAAATCTAAGATACATAATTGATAGACTCCTTTCTTAAGAGGCAGGCTCCTTCTAATTATGCCTTAACTCATAAAAGTCTCAGGTAGCTTTTGAAATTATCCATTATCTTTTTAAATTTTGAAAAATATATCTATTTTTGCTTGTCATCATCAAAAAGGGGGAGATTGTTAGCTTAAGGTTCACAGTTAACGATTTTGATGATAACCTTATAATATTTCAAAATTCAGATTGGATTTATTTCCTTATATATAAACAACGGTATAATTCTTAAAAGGAAAAAATGGTTTATTCAACTTACCTTATTAAAAAATGGTTTATTCAAAATGATCTTATTTATTATGAGGGTCATATATTAGCCGAGTGATTATTGAAAGATTTATGGCAAAGATGACATCGAAGTTATTCAAAATTAAATCCATTTAGTTGAATAAGGATACAAGTGAAGCAACGGCTAGTTGAAAGAAAAGGCTATTTAAGGAAGAACAATTGCTTTTGCGAATTGAGATCAAACTTTCAAAATATAGCTATAGCATAAATTCTTTTGAAAGTGATATCATTTTAAAATCTCTTATGCTTTAGAAAGTGAAAATATTTTTTAGAGAGATTAGTGTAGCTTATATCAAGCAAACCTCATTTTCTATAGAGAGCTTGTAGAGCTTGGCTAAATACTACTAGCTTGGAAGGTTGGAGAACCTTGAAAAATATTAACTTGTGAGCTTGTAGAGGCTCATCAAATTACTACTTGTTTTTATAGTGAAATACTCAAGTTGAATACTTGGGGATTGGACGTAGGCTTGGGTTATAAGTCAAACCAGTATAAATCAACTGCGTCATTCTATCTCTTCTTTTAACTTTTATATTTCCATATTATATTGTATGTGTATTTATTTCAGAAAGAGGCTGCTTTACTATTACAATAGTATTAGCCCCGAAATTTTTTTTATTAATTAGTTATTTTATTATATTAATTAATTTAGCATGTTATTTAATTAAGCATGATTAGTTAAATTAAAGGAAATTAAAACATTAGTAAATTAGATTAAGGGTTAATAACATTAAATAGCTTATGACATTAAATGAGTTAGGTGTAGCATGAATTAATGTAATTAAATGTGTTAGTTGGACTTTAATGTTCAAATGGGCTTGAAAGAAGCATATGGGCTTAAGTTAAGTGAGAAGAGAATAAAAGAAGAAGGAAAGATGGGCTTTAGGCCTTAGTTAAGTTAAGTTATGTTAAAAGAAGAGGAGAATAAGTTAACAAGTGGGCTTGGGCTTAAGTTAAGATGAAAAGAAGTATAAAAGGATGAGTTATAAGTGAGTTGTAGGGAGAATAGAAGAAAGTCACGAAAATTAGAAAGAAAGGAGAGAGGGAGGTGTCGTGAAAGGGAGAAGGAGAAGAAGAAGAGAGATCTTGCTAGGGTTTTGCTTCCTAAGTGATTTAGAAGGAGTTTGAAGAAAGTTCAAGAGTTAAAAGTGTGGAGAATAGCTAGAGCTTCATTTTGAACCAAGTATCAACTTGTGAAGTTGAAGATTTAAGGTAAGGTTTGATTTTAAGATTTGAGTTTTGTTGATTTTATGGTTGGGAAAGCTTAGAAAGAAGATGAGTTTAGTGATTCTAAGGTTAGAATCATGTTTAAAGTTCATTAGGTTTTCAATTTTTGAAACCCTAAGCTAATGTAAGGTTCTTTTTTGTTAAAATTGAAGAAGGACAAGAAGGAAGGGAAGAGCAAGGAGAAGAGCACTCCTAGGCAAGGATTCTAGCAAGT
>JAOTAZ010000005.1:33894075-33904823 GCA_025629785.1 Erythroxylum oxycarpum
GAATTGGATGGAGGTGAAGAAAATTCAATTGAATCTTCACCTCCATCCAATTCCAATCTCTGTTCCTTCCTTCTGGCTTCGTCGGCTGTATAATTATCTATCCGTCTTACCATTATCAATTTTTTACATTACTACAACAGAAACAATGTTTTAAGTTCCAAGAAACACAGCGCGACGATAAAAGGGAAAGGCTGATTTTTTTTTTTTTTTGGGGAGAGACATCTGTATCAAATTACACTGAAATAATGATTGATTATTTTTCATCACGCAAAACCTTAAAGTGCTGTTGTACTTGCAAACAGAAAACCCCCACTCCCATCTCTCTCTCTCATTGTCATATCCTGCAAAGCAAAGCTTACATATCAAGTAGTTCTAAAACATACACAGACGCAGTTCCCACGTCCAACCTCATAATTAGCACGCCTCTATCGTCTATACCCTACGACCACCACTTAACGTCTTCCTCTAATACTCTTTCTCTTCTCTGTTCATCACCGCAATTCTCTCTCCCTCTCCCTCTTTTTCTTTCTCAAATGTCAATAAACCAAATTTCCACTGACCTTCCAGAAACCCTTTGGTGGGCACAACAACAGCAAAAGCAGTAAAGCACGCCATGGAACAGAACCAAAGTACCAATACTACTACTACTTCCTCTAAACCACACGCGACTCACTTCCCTCACTCCAACTCCTCTTGGTCTCCACATCTCTATCACCGCCACCACCAAACTTGGCTTAACATTAACACCAACAATAATTATCCACAAGAACCATACTCCATGTTCCCAAACCAAAACCCACCTTTGAATTTCAATCTCAAGCATGACCTCGACATCGACGAGGAGCAAGAACAAGAAGAGCAACAAAAACAACAACAACAACAGAGTCTCTGGGAAGAAGTAGAAAAAGAGCCCATGTTCGAAAAACCCTTGACACCAAGCGACGTGGGGAAGCTAAACCGCTTAGTAATCCCCAAACAACACGCTGAAAAGTACTTCCCACTCGGCGGCGGTAACTCAGGCGACAAAGGGCTGCTGCTGAGTTTCGAGGACGAGTCGGGCAAGTGTTGGAGGTTTCGTTACTCGTATTGGAACAGCAGTCAAAGCTATGTGTTGACTAAGGGATGGAGCAGGTACGTGAAGGAGAAGCAACTGGACGCAGGTGATATTGTGTTGTTTGAACGACACCGTAGGGACGGTGATAGATTGTTTATAGGATGGAGGAGGAGAGGCGATAGCGGCAGTAGAGTTGTTGTGCAGGGAAGTAACAGTGGGGTCTGGAGTAGAGGATTGTTCCCTTCCTCATCATCATCACCTGGTCATTACCAGCCTTATCCTTCTAGTAGCTTTTGTGTGCAACATGGTCATGGGGCTAATGTTTCTTCTACTAATAGTTGTGTGCCATACCAAACTGACTGTCTTCATGCAGGTATAGTGTGTCTACTGTCTATCTATCTCCATTTTTCCTTTTCTTTTTCTTTTTTCGTTTGGGTTAAGAAAATTTGGTGATCTTTAGTATTTAAATTATTGGATACTTGCATCAAAGTGCGTGAGGGACACGTCCCAATTAGTTTGGAACTCTGGTCCTATGGAAGGATACGAGGGTGGGTGGTTTCAGGCAATTTTCGCATACCTGTGGCAGTTACCATTTGGCGCGTGATACATTGACTCTTTGTTGAGATTATATTCTTTTTACTATGAAAATGAAAAAGAACATCTCAAAAACAATTAAGGCCTCTTTCAGGTGCGTTAAATCCTAATTTGTCTATTTCTACCCTTTTGTTGATAAGAATCCAAGGGCATATATATCGACACTAAACTGACGACATACATGTATATACTTTGTTTTCAATGATACACAATCTAGACAACACAGGAAAAATCAGTAGAAAGGGCTTTACATAATAAACAGACACGTATCAAAGATATTGACGGACGGCATAAATGGCATTGCAGATTGCGACCCTTTTTTGTTTTTTGGTCATTTACAGTACAGTTGGTATAATATGGTGTTGTTAAGCTTATCGTCCCACGTTCTTGCATTATCATTGTAGGCTCAGGGGCTCACAACCGATCAACAACATTAGGTAACTCCAAGAGACGGCTAAGACTATTTGGTGTGAATTTGGAGTGCGAGCTTGATGAATCTGAGCCATCTACACCTGACGGCTCGTCTTTGTCCAGCCATGGTCTGGCTCAGCACCACCTCCAGTCCCAATCTGCTTATTCTTCAGACACTCAGAGTCACATGGTACGCCAACCAACCTAGCTTTAATATCATAATTAATTAACCAGACTGATAGAGATTTTGATGATACTATACTGCTATCTTGTTTTCTTATACTTTTTTCTGTTCCTCATAATGAGACACGTTCTGTAATAAAAGGCATAAAGTTGGGTGGCCACACCCACACCCTTGTTGTATTAACTAATGAAACTCAAGTCTAATTTCAAACATCATTAATTAGTTTGGTAGCTTAGGTTCAGAAACTAACTGGTCATTTACCTTTTCTTTTTCCCCTCTTCACTTTCACATCTTTCGCCTTTTTAGATGGGACCCTTACTTATTTTGTAATATCCTCTGCATGGACCCTCATTTTACTGCAATTCGTGAAAGGTACCCTCATTTTACTGCGATACGAGAATATTATATACTACGACTTGGAAGAAAGAAAAATAGTGACCATAATGATAGTCGGAAAAAGATGGAAGTAAGGCACGCAAAGGCAGACCGACCAAAAGCCAAACTCTAACATACGAATCAATGCTAGCTTTCTTTTGAATTTGGTCTGTGACTGCGTTTCTAAAAAAGTTTACACATCCCAATCTTTTTGATTCAATCCTAATCCTTTAATCAAAACCTTGGTATCTTCGTTTCCCTTATTCTTCATACTTCTCCCGCGGTCCATTTCCCTTTGATCTCAAAATGTGTTTTCTTTTGCTATAATTTTGAACATGCTCAATAAAAGTCGCTAACTGATGTGTGTGTCAATAAATAAATAAAAAGATAATATGTTTGACTTGGAATGAGGTCCCATTTACTTCAGATATCGAAGTGTTTTTTTTATATATATATACTCGAGTTATATGATGTTAAATAACTCAGGTATCTTAAATGTCTTTAATATTGGACTAGCGCAAGGACAGAAATTGAATTTGATAACTTTCAATAAGTGTATGAGCTCCTAGATTAATTAAGCTTCTTCTTGGAATCTTTCAAGTATTGCAAGTTTTCGAATTAGACAATTAATAGTATAATTATAATATAATTGAACGGGACAAAACCCTGGTGTCACCTGTTGAAATATGAGAGATTGGATGGTCAACTGGGGTTGTGATGATAGTTAAGACATATGTAAATTAAGTACTAGATAACACCTAGTTGAGAAAATTGATGGTTGGATTGGTGATAATTACTTGTCGGTTGGAGAATAGTATATGAATTGTTTTTCTTCAACTATACATGAATACTTGTGTGATTGTAACAGGATATCACTTTCTCCCAAGATGTCAACCAGATGATGAGAAATCGCCGAGGATAAGATCTGTGGATGTGACGTCCGCCGGATTTGACTTAATTGAAACCCCACCTTCCCAACTTGAAAGGTCAAAAAAAAAAAAAACACAAATAATTTTTATATTTCCCAGAAAAAATCCCTCAATTTCAGGTGCAAGAATCAAAGTCAAGGATTTTAAGAGGGTGGTGGTGTAGAGGTGGAGGTGGAGGTGGTTGTGGTTGTGGGGTTCCAATGTGAACAAAGGTCCCATGATGATGTCATCAATTACAAAATGGAGAATTTCTGGAGGTGGCGGTAATGTTTTTGGGGAAAGAAAGATCATCAAGGAATCTATTTGGACACCGTTGAGATTCTGTCTGAAGATTTTTTTCCCCCTTTTTCCTTTCAAAGAAGGTGAGCTAGTGCCAGAGCACAGCAACTGTTAATGGCTCAAAAATCAACTCTGATAATATGATAATAAGAACGGGAATAGGGTTTAGTGGTGGCTGTTGGTGGGTGGGATTTTGAATAGATTGGTGACACTCCGGTGCTAGTAGTAGTAGTAGAAATATGTATAGTAGTAGACGCCCACTCCTCGCTTTCTTCTGTCTTCTTAGAAATATGTAGTAGTAGTAGACGCCCACTCCTCGCTTTCTTCTGTCTTCTTACTCTTTTAAGTCAATCTACCGCAAAGCTGTACTTTTATGCTCTAAATCTGTTTAGAGGGATAGAGGCAGACAGAGTGAGCATGTTCTCTCTGATGGTTTTCCCATTTTTCTTTTCTTTCTTTCCCGTAAGTCCACTGCAATTCAGAGGAAAAAAAAGCCGACTTAGAAATATGGATTTCCTGCTTTATCTTATCCAAATCAAACAAGAAATAGAAGAAAACAAAAAAGGCATCCAAGGTTAAAACAGCACTAGTATGTACTGAAAGGCGCACGCATGCTGGACAAGTCGAGCAGTTACCAAGAAAGGTTTACTATTTTAATGTATTTGGGAAAAAAATGATCACACCACGTAGTAATTTTCTTCATCTTCTGATGACCAAAAAACGGACATTCTCAAGCATACTGAAAATTTCTTCTAAAAGGCTGTCATTTTTTGTAACGTTGATCTTTGAATATTTACCAAATTCTTTAAAAATAATAATTCTGTTTCCGATTTAGAAATTTAAAATGGAAAACTCAATATCCTTTAACATTTGAAGATTTTGACAATTTAGGAGATTCAGATCAATGATCAGCTTCCCTAAGGGCCATTACATTGCACATCAACGTTGTGAGGTCAAATTTCTAGTCTTCTGTATGCTTGATTTGTATACATATCTTGCATAGGGCTCGAACACACAGCATGATATTCCAGACCTTGTTCATTAGGCAACACTTAAAATTTGACCAGTGCAGTAATAATTCCTGATCCATTGGAATTGAATGCATAGGGAGAAAAAAAGGAAAGAAAAGTCCAAGCCGAGTTATTTTCTAACTTCATCATAGCATTCGTTCAGCTGCAACTGACAACTAACGCTAAACACAGTGTTTTGAGCAATTTTCGGGCTTCAATGGGCAATTGACAACTTAAAGAGTAACAAGAATGGTGACTGTAGTTGACAGGAAGTGCAAATTGTCAGAAATCACCGGTGTGGGCCTGTGGTTAGTTCAGGAAGTGACCAATGAGTGATTACCGGTCATTACAGAGCAGCAAGTACTCAAGGGATTCACATCTCTACACGTAAATGATCATACGTCCAGGCTTTAGACTTCCAACCACATACTCGGTACAACCTGCAAAATCAAACTGAGAAATCAATGAGAAAGAAGTTTTGGAGAGACGAATCACCTGAATGAATGACCACAAATAGTGTGCGCTGGATTATCAGGGTCCCAGAAAGATATACATTATACAGAGACAATTGGCCTCCGCAAGCGACGGTATCCGACATTTAGTGCTCTTACAAGTGGGTGATGGGTCCTGGAATTGTGTTGTTATGATTGGCAGAATGGGGTGGCCAATCAAAGGAATAAGGAGACTCATCCTGCAATATAATGGATTTGTCCTGTAAGAATCATTCACCAGTCTTGCATATGACTAAGTACAGTACAGATATGGAATCGCAATTTGAGCATTTTTCTTTTTAGTCCACTTCCCAAGTTTTCCTATCATCAGGCTTTCGGCTTTTGGAGCCATTGGGTCAACCTCATCTCAGCTTCTCTAGTACCTACCAAAGGACAAAAGGCAATACCTTCAAAAAAGACAACAACACCTGAGGAATGTAAACGAGTAATGATGTTGATACACAGCATTTTAAAGTCTCAGGTATATGAAAGAACATGTTTATGAATACTATTTATACCGGGCCCAATCTTGGAAATAAACATTTGTGGCACATCAAAAGATATGAATAGTCTGATAGACAAGATACAAACCAATTTCTAGTTTATTAGGTTTATTAATAATTACAAGGATTTTCTTTATGAACTTTGGTTCTGTCTGATTCTGGTGTGGCGGGACGCTGCTGTTTGAATTCATGAGATTGGTTGTTTTTAGCGAGAGAATACCTGCAAAACAGCACAAGGCACACCGGGGGTTGATAGCCAGCAGGCCTCTCCGACGCTCAAGTTAGTCTTTTGGTGGCTATAAACGAAGAATATCAAGGTTTTAATGTCGTACCTGTATCATGGGAAAGTAGTACCTTATATATGGAATAGCTGCTAGGTTTAGGTCTTTACATAGGTCTTTACGTATGCATGAGAAGTTACCTCCTGCGAATAGGCCGTGGACGCGTGGACCTGGGCCTGGGCTTAGCATAGCCGACCCAACCATAAGCTCCTCCTACTCCTCGAGTCTGACCCAAGAGAAGGGTCGAAGGAGTATACAGGGATTATATAGCGTGTCCTCATGGCAGCTTGTGCTAGGCTCGATCGATTAATTGTCGCAGTGTGATCGACTTGGTAACTTGTAACAACAAGGCCGATCGATCGAGAGCAATGACTAGGCCGATCGATCGAGAGTAATGACTAGGCCGATCGATTGGCAGCTTGTAACGACAAGGCCGATCGACTGGCTATGGCAATACAGCAGATTGGTCGGGCGAGTGTAATAGCGGGTGTAATCATTACTGACGGCTCACGTCCCCTGACAGACTGTCATGGGCGTCCCTTTAACTGCTGCGCAGCTGTCAAGTGCGTCTCTTTAACTACTACGCAGCTGTCAGGTGTGTCCTTTCAGTTGTCGCACCGCTTCGGATTTCGAACAACCCTAATTCACCTCAGCCTAGATTTTTCCACGTGTTTGAGTTCGGCTCGGATTTTCTACAAGCGTCGAGCGTTGATTGGAGCATCCGTTCAGTCGATCTTCTATAAATGCTCAGGATCGACAGACTACAGATTTTCTTCACGCTTGTTTTGTTCTCTGGCTTCTATTCTGCTTTCATTTGCATCTTCTTGCCAGCAGTCACTGAAAATTTATTTCCACCGTCGTTCAAACTCCCAACTTCAATCACCAGACTAGGTATGTCCTTTTTCGCCTCCTCGTCTAAATTTCCTTTTTGTGAGCATGTCGTCAACCAGTTCTAGAAGTGGGGTTAGTCCTAGGGATGAAACCGTTGAGAGGGCCTCGCAAATAGTCAGGCCGCTTGAAGTAGTGGCGGAAGTAGTGACCGGAAGGATGGGTTAGTCGTTGAGGAGCCACCGAAAGACAAATCAACAATGACTACAAGGGAGTTGAATCGGTCGATTATTAGGAACAATATCCCTTCGTCCTGGGGACCTAGGTTGGCCTTCGAGAACGAGCGGATCCACAACAATTTGGGAGGGTATTTTTCTGTTTCTGACAGCTTCTTCTCGGTCGGTGGCATGAAGCTTCTGTATGCCCCGATTATTGACGAGGTGTGCGTCGCCTACCGACTGAGACTGAGCCAAATTCCTCCAAATGGGTGGAGATTCATTAACGGCCTAGCCTTGTTATGCCATCAGTTCGGCTGTTCCCCTTCGGTCGGCATCCTATGCCATTTCTTAATAATGAACCAGAGTTCAGGTGCTGGGGCCGGGGTCTCTCATCTTCAGTATAGAGATGCTCGTTATTGCCCGGCCGGGACAGCTTCAAAAATCCAAGCTTGGAGAACGAAGTATTTCTTCGTAAGGCCTCCGGGATCTTCCTTTGAGTCCCAGCAGTGGAGGTATCCTCTAGCCGAGCAATGAAACGATGCTTCGAGCTTGTCTCTTACTAGGGAGGAGTGGGTGGTGGTCGATCGTATTAAGACGCTCAGGCGGTATGACTTCGATCGCCTCATTCTGGGATATCGCGGGGGGGCCTCAGCCGATTCATTCCTAATCGACCCCCTGCCCCGAATTAGCGGGCTAGGAGAAGAAATTGCCCCCTCTTGTTGACTCCTCGTGGTTGAACTATTTACTGTATTTATAAGTATGAATTTCGATTTCTAACCCGTGTTTATTGCTGTGCAGACATGGCAAGGCTCAACGATTTTGTTGGGTCCTCCAACTCCTCCAGAGGTCAGCGCAAAGCTACTAAACCTGTTTCAAAGACAAAGGGGCATGACAAGAAAGGGGGGGCTAGCCCGAATGTCACTCAGCCCACTGTTTCCGAACAGGACGTCGCTCGGCCTACTATTCCCGAGCCGTCTGCAGTGCTCGCTCTGGCGGCCGCACCCGAACAACCAACAGTGATCACCCGATTGGTTGGCGAAGGCCTAGCGGTCATAGAAGAGGAGGAAGAGGTTGAGCCACCTCTTAAGAGAAAAAAGACCGTTCAGGTTATCGATCGACTGCCCTGCCCATCGAACCAAGGCAGGAAGAAAGAGAAGGGGGAAGAGCGTGTTGCCTGATCGGATAAGGGCAAGGGGAAAAGGCGAGCGACAAGCACCGAGAAGTGGGAGCCAACGATCAGTCTAGATAAGGCTGCGTCACTTGGAGACTTCGACGTTGCTCTTCATATTGCTCAGAGGGTCATTCCCCCTACAGACGAGAAGCTTATTGACTCGTTGGATAATCAGGAGCTGGCAACCCGTCTCGTCCGTAGCTGTGCGAGGGATTTGACGTTTGCTTCCGCGATGCACCAACGTGTCGAGCAGCTCGACAAGACTACCAGAACGCTGGACCGGGAAGTCCGCGATCTTCTTGAGCAAGTGAATAGTTTGAGGGCTGAGCTTTCCGAGGCCAAGGAAGAGAGAGACGTCTTCCGGGCTCAACTCTTTTCCTTGGAGGAGGAGAAGAAGGAGGAGAAGAAATCTTGGGAGGAGGAGAGGAGCATTTTGAAAGCTCAACTCACTATGGGGGAGGAGGAAAAGAGCAGAGTGGTTGCGGCGAAGGACGGATTGGCCAAGGAATGTAAGGACCTGAAGAGGAAGATGGAGACGGAGCAGGAGCTTCGGTCAAAATTCCTCCAGGACTGCCATGAAGTGGTGAGGGATAAGCTGAGGGCCGAGAATAGACTGATGGAGTTACAAGGGTCCATCAAGGAGCAGAGAGTTGAGGCGATCAAGCAGTGGAAAAGGCTGTTCTTACAGGAGGAGTGCTTAGAGTTTGCTTGTGACTTGGCCCTTTCCATCCTAAAGAATTGCCACAGCATTTGCGCCCCCGATGGGTCGGATGTTCCCTCGTTCGAGGATTATGCCGAGCCACTGCTCCCCTCGGTGCTCGGCCTTTCAGTTGAGGACATGAGGGAGATAGCCGAGAAAGAGCGAGAGACATTGCCGGATGAGATGCTGGACCTTAGTTTAGACGAGGAGGAGCTAGCTCACGGAAGTGTCTCTTCGGTCCTCCCCGCACATCCCGATCCTAACTCGGTTGTTTCACCGGCCTCCGAAGCTACTTTGCCTGCCGATTCGGTTGCTGGCTCTTCCCCTCCCACAGAGGGATGAAATTGACCTTTTTTTTTCAGACGAAGATCATCTGGTCGGGCTTGTGACCAGAGCAAAGATATAATAAAATTCTTTTCGTCATTCACTGTCTTGTTAATTTTGTAGATGAAGCTTTAAACTGTCATTAGCTTTGTATAGAAGGTTGCCCTTTCGAATAGCACGTAACGAATCAGCGCGTTCGATATAAGTCGATTGCGGTTGCTAGATTTGAAGGTATTCAACCGAACAATACTGAGGCCAATCGATCCAAGATTTTGGTTCTTGGCGTTGCCTGGTTCCAAGATCTTATCTTGGCAACTTGGCCGAACGTGGTCGAGGCTGAGCGATCCGAGATTAATCTTCTCGGCATCGCCTGGTTCCAAGGATCTTGTCTTGGCAACCTGGCCGAGCGTGGTCAAGGCCGAACGATCCGAGATTAATCTTCTCGGCATCACCTGGTTCCAAGGATCTTGTCTTGGCAATCTGGTCGAGCGTGGTCGAGGTCGAGCGATCCGAGATTAATCTTCTCGACATCTCCTGGTTCCAAGGATCTTGTCTTGGCAACCTGGCTGAGCGTGGTCGAGGCCAAGCGATCCGAGATTAATCTTCTCGGCATCACCTAGTTCCAAGGATCTTGTCTTGGCAACCTAGCCGAGCGTGGTCGAGGGCGAACGATTCGAGATTAATCTTCTCGGCATCGCCTGGTTCCAAGGATCTTGTCTTGGCAACCTGGCCGAGTAGTGTGGATGGTAACCAGTCTGTTTCGTTGTTCTAGCTTATTTTGGTGAGGCTCTGTCTGCTGAGAAACTTGAAACCCTTTATTGACGATGATAAGGGCGTGGACCGTTAAAAAACCTGACTGGCAAGGCTAGGAAAAAGGTACCCTCTACAAATGTGTAAGTAGCAATACAATACAAGATAAATAAATAAACAAAACAAAGCTTATCTATTGATAGAATGTCTTCAGGTTTTGAGAGTTCTATGGCCTCGGTAGAATCTTACCATCAACGCTGCGCAGGATGTAAGAGTCGTGTCTAGCTTGTTTGACCACTTGATAGGGTCCTTTCCACGCCTGTTTGAGCTTTCCAGGATGTTTCCCAGCCGCCTCAGCCTTTCTTAGAACATAACCGCCAATCTTTATGTCGATCAGCCTTACCCTTTTGTTGTAAAACCTTGTTGCTTTTTGTCTGATGGCTTCTGAACGAGCGGCTGCCCCATCCCTGTCTTCACTGAGAAGCACAAGTTCTACCCGGCGGGCTTCATCATTCCGCTTTTCTTCATAACTCGTCACTCTTTGGTTGTGCAATACCACTTCTACTGGAACTAGGGCTTCTGCCCCAAAGGTCATCCTGAACGGTGTTTCCCCTGTGGCTCCATTTGGGGTAGTTCTGTACGCCCA
>JAOTAZ010000005.1:33904923-33920622 GCA_025629785.1 Erythroxylum oxycarpum
CTGAGCCGTCGCACTCGCGACAGGCTTGCGCCTGCGAGCCGTCAATTCCGCCCAACTCGCGATCGCGAGCACCTTCCTTCCTTCCCCTTTTTCCCAATTTCCTGTCCGAAATTCAATCCTCTATAACTTTTTATACACAATTCAGAAAATTGCAAACCATACCTTGTTGGAAAGGTAATGAAACCCTCTACAAGTTTTATGTAGACTATAAAAATCAATTTCACCCCTAAAGGTGTCAAAAATCTAATGGAAGCTACTGCCTACTCAAAACCTCTCAAAACAGTGCAGTACTTTATAAATTCAGTAACTTTCATTCTCTTCAGTTAAAAATTACACAATAAATATGCTCAGAAAGGTCACAATGTTATCTACAACTTTCGTGCACAATCCAAAATCCAATTCAATTGTTAACTAGGTCAAATAATTCACCCAAGCATCTGCCCTTTGAAATTTCCCAATCTGGACAGTAAATTTCAAAACAGCATATCTCATTGCACAATTGTCAAAAAAATCACTACCTTATATCACTGGAAAGGTTAAATCTTATACTTCAATTATTATGAAGAAACCAGACTCCAATTCCATCATTAACAAGTTCAAAACTGCCATGCAAGTTACTGCTGATCAGGACAATTTATAGCCTAATGTAGGTTCAGTTTTTGAAAACTCATAACTCCCAAATCTGATCTCCATAAATTACATGGTATATACCATTTTCAAGATAATCACTTCCTCTACAACTCTTCAGAAGATCTCTCAAGCCAATTCAATTCACAGAAATTGCTAAAATTATTTCCAATCAGACTGCTCACAAAACTGACACTTAGGCTAGGTTTCACCAAAATGCATTAAATCAGCTAATAGTCATCAGTCCATATCTCCCAATATACAAATCAAAAAACTGCAAAATCAGTGGCATTGGAAAGCTAACAATACAGGCTTCAACTTTCATGAAGACCATTTTTACCAATTCCTTCTAAATTAATTTAGAAAAATCATCAAAACAATCAGGTCATCAATCCGGATACTGTTCACCTAAGTCAAAACAGTAACTTTCCAAGCCAAAATTCAACCTCTTAAGGCTAAAATTAGACAACACCTATTTCACACAAAAATGTAGCCAACAAACCAAAGTTTCATTTGGCACAAACCTCACCTCATTTGGATAACCATACAATGAGTTATGCTCAAAACAGTACAGTAGGTCACAAACCAAGTTTCAGCTTTACTTCTTAATTACACTTCCTATCATGCCAATTCAATTTCTACTACCATAAGCATCTCAATTGGACACAAAATCAGTCCCTAGATCATTCCTACATTAACTTAGATCCATAGTCAAAATTTTGCAGCATCAAACTCTTAATTTCTATGCAAAATTAGTCATCAATATTCAATCAAAATCAAGCTAAAAACACTTCCATCATCCTACTTTCAAGTCATACATAACCCTAGCCTTATACCCACCAATTCAAGCAATAATTGTCATCAAATTAAAGCATCAATCAACATAATAAACACACCATAACTCCCATTAAATGCTTCTAACTACCATGTCATTTCACTTCATAATTAAAACATCATTAAAATTAACTTAAACACTTACCTACTTAAGCTTCCACTCTTCTATTTTCTTCAATTCTTTCCTTGCTATTCAACCACTTCTCCACTCACTTCTAACTCCAAACATATGTAGGTTTATCAAGGAAAGAGAGAGTGGCTTGGTTACATGAAGGAGGGTTCTTAAAGATTGGAGGAAGAGTGACTTAAAGAGAAGAAGAAATCGATGGAATTGGAGAAAAATGGAGTAGGTTTCGGTGGAGTAGAATAAGAAGCAATAAACTTGATTTTTTTCACTCTTTCACTAGGCAAAACAGTGGGGTGAAGCAAGGAGGCATTAAATGAGGTGCTAGGTTGCATAAGGACATTATTCCACTTAGAAAAGAAAAGTCAAAATAACATTAAACTAATAACTTTAATCAAATTAAACCTAATCAAAAATTAACCCAATCAAGTCCAATGGACCTAATTTAAAATCCAAAATAATATACCCACTATGACAGTACCATTGGGTAGCAATTTTCGCTACCGGAAAGCAATCGGTTCGCCACTTGGCGATTTTTCCGGTCTAGAAATTTTCTCCAGAAAAATTCCTAAAAATCCCTTAAAATATAAAACACTCAATGGCGCACTCTAAAATAATTTTTAAACCCAATAACCACGTTAATCACAATAAAATTACATTAGGCACGAAAACCGGGAATGTCATGTATGCATGTATAGTTATTTCATGTGCACAAATGATACTATGTACCAATCTTATTATGCATGAACAATCCTAAGTCATTCCAATCCATCTCATCCTATGTTAAATTTACTATTTTACCATTCTTGTCGGGGGTGGGATGTTACATGATTTCTCTTTAATGAATCAAGTACCAGTACCTCTAAGTATGGGTTACATATTTAACTCCTCACAAAGTTTTGGAGAGAAGAATTGAATATATTTGACTTTAGTGAA
This sequence comes from Erythroxylum oxycarpum, assembly GCA_025629785.1. Lineage (NCBI taxonomy): Eukaryota > Viridiplantae > Streptophyta > Magnoliopsida > Malpighiales > Erythroxylaceae > Erythroxylum > Erythroxylum oxycarpum. The sequence continues at coordinate 33,907,445 of JAOTAZ010000005.1, forward strand.
GTATCATCACCGTTACCAAGCAGTGATACTTGAATAAAATCTTTATCTGCATAATTGCCTTCATTTAAAAAAGAAAACATTATTGCTTTCGACATTATAAACAGTAGCGAACTTTGCCCACCCTCAAATTTTTTTTTATTAAGGAAAAATAGAAGATATGTAAATGCCCATGGTGGATTGGATACATTGCCCCCTGGATTGGATGCATTGCCCCCCCTGAAACAAATTTCTGGCTTCGCCACTGATTATAAATTACATGTAATCTGTAATCCAAATTTCATGATAAATGATTTGTTTAACTATTTTCTAATTTGCACTTTTAATTATTAAATAAAGGCAAGGGGAAGAATTGTGTCAGTTTCATCGAGATCAAGATTCACGTTTTCTTTTTAAAATATCCAAAGCTATATGTTGATGCTTGTAACTCGTCACAAGAACAAGAATCTTTAAATTACTGATTATTAACATCATAAAAATTATTAATTGCATGTTCTTACAATTGTATGCATACTTATAGTACCTACCTATCAATAGATCTTAATTTTCACAAGCATGTTAGTTTGTCACATAAAATGAAGGTTTTCATGAGAAGTATCCCCCACATTAGCTTTTGTAACATTGGTCCATAATAGTTAGTACCTCTCTACTACTTGGAATTGATAAAATAATTCCGTCAACCTGAAATCCGCCGTCTCTCAGTGGTCAAAATCACAAAAAACAAACAGAAAATATAGATTAAAGAACCATTCTATTCTTAGATTCGTCCACCTTTCTTCATTTCCAAATTTAGGGAATGGAATCAATCCAATATTAGGTTAAATACGAAGGCAACTTATTTTGAACATGAAGCAGCGGCGGCTGTGGACATGCATGTTACCTAGGAAACGTGCAAACGTACTTCAATAGATTTCGAAGTCTATCTATTTCACGATAAAATTAAAATCGACCTAATAATTATCATCAAATACAGAACAAGATCTGTCTTTCCTTTTTCCATTATTGTTCCAAACAAAAAATCTAGTAAATTTCAGCCTTAAATTTTAGGCAAATAATAGTCAACAGAAAAGCCCTTGGCCTCCTTCCATCTTCCTCTAATGTAAATAATTTTCCCTCTTCTTATGGATCACCAACACCTCCCAAAACACCGCAAGCACCATGAACTTGATTACCCCAACATAGTCAACAGAGGGCTCACATATGCCATCTTTTTACTGGTCTTCTTGTTCTCGTCTATCATCTACTTGGATCTTAGAGGCTCTCTTGAGGCTGATTCGCTCTTTGGTTTTGGTTTCTTTGACAAAACCTCTTCTTCAGAAACTCAAGAATGCGACTATTATTCTGGGAAATGGGTTCGAGACGAAACTTACAAGGATAAATTCTACACAGAGAACTGCCGGTTTCTTGATCCGGGTTTTCGCTGTCGTGAGAACGGAAGAAAAGATGTAGAATACCTGAATTGGCGATGGCAACCCGAAAGCTGCAATATACCAAGGTGCATGTAAAAACAGATAAGCTATCAGTTATTTTGACAATATGAATATCCATATTCTTGCATGCCAGTTTTAAGGCATGCAAGTTCATTAGAATTCAATAACTAAAGGGAATAACGCAGAGAATTGCATAATAGCTGAACATAGAATCAGGTCTAATAAAATAAAGTCTCCTCGAAGACACCAACAAAAACGTAGGGCTTTCTATAAGTCCAGAAGCTAATTTTTTGTGCTTCATTTACAGATTGAAGACCTGGAAATTTGAGCTGTGTCCTCTTAGACAGCACTCTTAGTCGTTTGCTAGAATTAAAAACCATTGATTTAGGATTTTTGTTTTAAATGTCTATAGATTTGCCACATTTGGTGTTTCAACAAACGCTAGATCATCGTCTTTGTCTTTGTCTTTATCTGTAGATCCCATCAATTGTGTCATTGAAGATGCTATAGATTTGAGTTAGACATAAGCCTCAAAAGAGTTCATCGCAATTTAACTTTTTCTTTGAATTATCATTTCTGATTTGAGATTTCAAAAAAATAGAGCAGGATTTTTGATTAATAGCTTTTAGTTTTTGGCATTTTAACAATATTCAGTATTTCACTATTTCCATCTTTAGCATGACGAAAATATTTGGATTATACTTCAATTCTTCATTGTTTTTATTTTTAAAAAAATTAGTCTTTTTTTTTAATTATCATGCATAAATGTGAATCAAATCTCTAGTTATATTCTCTAGACGTTCCTGTGAGTATGAATTATCTCCAAGTGTAAGTGAGTGTGTGAGAAGTTGATGGACAATTATATTGTCCAAGTTGGTGTAGTATTGTGTGTTATTTGGAGACTAAATTATAAGAGCAAAATTCTACACATTACATATAATTATTTATATTTCAAGTATACTTTTGATAAATACTTAAAATAATGCTGGAGTTAATTTTAAATTGAAAATAACATATCTATATAAGTTAGATTAATGGTTTATTCTTTAGATATGTAAACTGCACTAATTGAGCTAAAAATAGATTTGACACATGAAAAAAAATCTTAATTGTGATGGAAGATTTTTAAAAAAATTTGATGTATTAAATAACAGTCAATTTGTTGTCTTTCTTCTTAATTTTCAATTGAAAAGTCTTGTCATATTTGCTCCTCTTGCCTATTCGCAGGTTTAATGCAATAGATTTTCTAGAGAGGAGCAGGAACGGTAGGGTAGTATTTGCAGGAGACTCCATTGGAAGAAACCAGTGGGAGTCATTGCTATGCATGCTTGCGCAAGGAGTTTCCAACATTTCAACAATTTATGAAAAAAATGGGAAGCCCATTTCTAAACACAAGGGCTTTCTTTCCATGCTTTTCATTGATTACAATCTTACTGTCGAATACTACAGGACACCTTTTCTAGCGCCCAGTGGCCCCCCAGTCCAGAGTACGTCCACTGACATCAAAACCACCGTCAAGGTCGACCGACTCCACCGTTTTTCCAAGAAGTGGGTCGGTGCTGATGTTATGATTTTCAATTCCGGACATTGGTGGAATGAAGATAAAACTGTGAAGATGTATGGGCCGAATCTTTCTTTTGCCCTGCCAAGTCTGATGTTATATAGTGTTGCATATCTCACCTTGGCCTTTCTACTAAATATAACTACTAAGCTTCATTCCAGACAGATAACTTTGTTTCGTACGTATCCAGGGGGTGCTATTTTGAGGAGGGAGGGAAGGTCAATATGTCCATGAGATCAATAGAAGCTTTTGAAAGATCTCTGCAGACATGGAAGTCATGGGCACTAGAGAGCTTAAACTCTAATAGGACTCATATCTTCTTTCGTAGCTACTCCCCAGTACATTACAGGCAAGTAGTTTGAGCAAAATCGAGTTGTTTTAAAAAAGAAAGAGAATACGGAATCGTATAAATAAGATCACAATATACACTTAATTTTGGGACTGCATCTTAATATGAAAAGTTGAAAGTGTAACTTACAGGAATGGGACATGGAATAATGGTGGTCAATGTGATATAGATACACAACCAGAGACAGACTATAGTCAGCTCGAATCTGAGCCAATTTACAATCAATATGTCTCTCGTGTTATCAAACAAATGAACAATGGAAACAGGAGACTTCACTTCTTAAACATTACACCTATGACTCAGTTCAGATATGATGGCCACCCTTCACTCCATCGTGAGCTAGGGATTCCAACTCCTCCTCAGGACTGCAGCCACTGGTGTCTACCTGGAATACCGGACTCGTGGAATGAAATTCTGTATGCTAATTTACTGTCAATGGGTTTCAGAACCCATCATGAAAGTTAAAAAGTTGTCAGATAATCGGCGGTACATGATTTTAGATGTTTCTTGTCAGGTCAATTCCTGTCTGTTTTCTTTAGAATCCTTTTGCATGTTCCGTATCTTTCACTTCCTCAAGCTGCCTTTAAGAGACCCAAACTTTCTGGTTCTTAAGTTAAAGGGATTTGTCAACAGCAAATTTTTATTGACCCCTGATATGCAAATTCAATATCTACAAGGACACTAGCAAGTTGATAAACATCTTATTAGTGAAGGATCAAACGTATCAAAGCTGGTACATATCTTTGAATAAAAGCCAATATTGGTGCATGCCCACAGCAGTAACCTGTTGGAATCAGATCACTTCTTTAAATATGGTAATTATGTCAGTAAGTTATTTTAAGTGTTATAACTTTTCAGCATCTGAAGTCAACAATGACGTTTGGGATAGATGGGGAAATTGCTGCGGTCAGTGGTAGTATAATCAAGCTTAGGGTCAAAAAGCTGTCAAGAGCTCCAGAAGTTGTGGTCTCTTATCTTGGTTAAGAGCAATCTAAAGGCACAACACAATTTAAGACAATGTACAAATTTGGTAGAATTCCATGTCACAAGTCAACAGAAGAGCCAAGGACTAACGACCCGTTGCCATTCAGCCCAGTTAGTAGAGCTTTAACGTTTGAAAGGTAATATATAAAAGGAGAACCGCATATACAGTTTAATAGAAATTATTAATTAGAGCACGAATCGGTCAATTTTTATTTACCGCTTTAAAAATTAACCTTGCTTTACCGCTTCCTTTTACTAATTACTATAAACATGGCAATCACTCTCCCAGAAAGAATCAACAGAGGAAAAAACATGAATAACCCCCATTTACAATAATACATCCACATCGTACAAATATATTCGAATCAATATCCTAGGCGCCGCAGTACAAGAAATTTCGTAATCTAGTGGAGCATCGAGACAAGAGCAACATAGGAACCAAATCTTGTATCATCTCAAGTTCAGAGCTAGCTTAAGTGGCTACATTTTTCATATGATCAGCTTGGAACTGCCTCAACAGTTGTATGGAACGCTGATAGAGGTTAAGGTCAATGCCGTCCACATTCCTACCTACTCGTGCCTGCAAGATTGGCTGAAGTAGAACAATTTGTAATTGAATGTTTGAAATAGCTTAAGATTGTGGAAAACAGCAATTCTTAGCAGGAATTGTATGGAACCCTCACCTCGTTTTCAGGTTGAATAAGAAGTTCACCAATAAATTGGTAGGTAGAGCCAATTCTAAAGCTAAGGTCTCTGAGGTGTTGAGTGTCAATTTTTAGGGAGGCATTTCCATGACAAATGACCGCTATGGCCGTCTCCACAGTATACTCCTGTAGCCTGGGGAAACAACAGAACAAATTTGTATAAAAGATAGCAACCTGAGATCAAAAAAGGAAATAGCATTTATTTAAAATAGGCAGTCGGTGGTGAAAATGTCCTATTCATTAGCTAGGTTTTCTTACTGCTCATATCACAAACCCAAATATATGCAAGAGTAAGACTGTTTTCTTAGAAGTAACTATTTTCTCATGTCAAAATGCTACATTACAAGACAATGACAAGTCGAAGAAAGTCTCCACTTATAAGAAGAAAACCACAAACTGCATCCTCTTTGAAATCCAACATCTAGCTAAAGAGTTCTATGACAAAATAGTGACAATAAATCTAAGGTAATAAGAGCAGGATAGCATTGTATATTAAGCCACACTCCAGATTTGTTTGGCCTATGGTCTCAAGACAAACGAGTCCTTTTCTTTTTTCTTTTCCTTTGAAAGTGGAGGCACAAGCCTAAGGATGGATCTGATTATACAGTTTCTTTTCTCTGTTCCAGCACACACTCTAAAAAGAGTAAATATTCCACAAAACAAGGTGATGTAACGTGCCATAATACCATTTTCAAGATACCTGGCTGAAACACTACAAATACAGCACTCCATGCTTCATCACCAGTGTTTTATACCAAAAAGAAATAGTGATATCGTCATAAGAAACATGTTAACTACATAGCATCAGTTTTACCAACTTCTTCTAAGGAGATAAAAATACAACAAATTACCAACCAATACATGCATTCGTACCAAATTCCACTTTATCAACTAATAGGGACACTGAAAAAGAACCACCTTCTGAGGAATGCAAACATAATGTGCGTATACAAGTAGTTAATCAGTTTGATTGTTAGGAAACTTTCTGTATTCAGTTAGCAGTTGTATACATCTGACAAGTTTTTAGTTGAATAGTGAATTGGTAAATAAAGGGAAAACATTTTTTAAAGGACAGCTTCGAAGTATTTGAATTTTTCTTCTTAATCCTTCTTGAATCCCTTCTAATTTCTAACCTTCTCTAACACCATTCTTCTATTTTCCTACCCTCTTCTCTTTCTCTAATTTGTACTACTATCACTCAATAACCTGGGTTCTTCTTGGCACACCTATATAGGCTCTAAAACATTGTCTTTCCCACATAGATAAAAGAACTAAAACCATTGCTGTTTCACTTCAACTTCAGCATAACATTTTATTCTCAAGCTCAGCTCAGTGCCAAAGTTAACACACCTCCTTGAAATGAGCTACAAACTAGTAGACAAATATGCTTTTTGTGGGATTCGATTGTTATCATACAGCTTTGCTGGATTACTTTGACATAAATGCAAATGTCTAATCTTCTCTTTTCAAAAGGAAAAGGAAAGAACGTTGAAAGACCTTCATGCTGCAAATAAAAGCTCAATGAGAAACCACATCATGTCATTGACATCCTTAGAAACAAAAGACACGGCAGCCACAGATATACATATGAACCAAATAAGAATACTAGCTTTGAAGGGCAGAGGCCAAAAGCCTTACTTTCCAGTAACTCTAAGTGAGGCTCCTTGCCGGAGAAAAGAAGATGATGGATGCAGGTCTTCTAAAGTCACCAATACACCGGATTGAATTGAAGAGTTTGCCATTACTGATATCAAATTCACATCAGAAGTACAAATTCTAGCTGCATATTATATATAGATTTTTAAGGGGCATTTTTTGGAAACATATGAGTAGATGTCCAAAATTAATTAAAGGGGAGCAATTGGTTCAGTGATGAAAGTATACAAAATACAGAACTGCTGAAACACACATAATAATTGGAAATTAGAACCAGAATAGCGAAAAAGGCGTCCAACTTTATTTGTTAGAAGGAAATAAAGTATTAACCTTTAAAGCATGATGTTTACAGAAGATGGACATATTTACTCTAAGAAAAACTGCACCCACCCCAAACAGAACTAAGCAATTAGAGAAAACAGAAGGACAGAGAAATGAAGAAAGCAATTTCACTTTTTAAGATTGAACATGAACTCGATTTTGTATATTTGTACCAGCAACAGAGAAAATGTGTTCTGAAAATAAAAGATTAATAAACTTTACAACTAAGGATGCGCGCTTGACATACTATAGTGTATCAGATACAAAACTCAAGTGAAATCCTCACAATAAATTCACATAACAAAAATGATGGGAGGAAACAAAAACTTCACAAGGAATAGTAGAAAGAAATGCATTACATGTATATACTCCATATAAGTGAAGCAATAACTAAAACTATTAACAAGTGCATACAAAAAGACAATGAACCATGTGTTCATTTGCAAAGCCGCCTCGGCTTTCTACAGTCATAATCCCCTTTTTCCACTTATTAGTTTCTATTATAAGCTGCCATAGACCATGAGGTTAGGTAAATAAAGTTGGCCAAACTTGATTTATCCACTCTTCTCGATGCAGAAAGGGAAATTTGAAATCTTTTATTATTTTCCGAGTGACTTGAGTTTTTATTCCACATGAAATCCTTTGTTCCGGTTACGGTGTTCCGACCATGTTCCATTAAATCTCATCCACACATTTATGTGAGGTCCACACAAATGTATAGATGAGATTTAATGGAACATGATAGGAATACCATAACTGGAACAGAGGATCTGTTCCCCTTTATTCTAACAACTGAAGCTTTTGGCACGACGTGATTGATTTGGAGGTATCACATCAAGCATGCTTGAACAGCTTCATGCTAAGCCAATGGAAATACACAGCAATGACCATGATGGGAAGCGTCAAGGGCACTAAAAAGCAATAATACCTGATACAGAGAGGAAGCCAGATCAGGAAAACTAGACCAAAAATCAGAAGAGATGTTTTCAAACCTATGTAACTCCATTCTTAATGGATAATGATCAGATAAATGGACAATGCATCAAGGGATTAATTACTTCTACACCCAAATAGTTTGACTTTAAAGGATGTCCAAAAGTTATTATTTATTCATAGGATGACGATCAGATAAATGAACAAACATTATTGATTTATTTAAAATTTAAAAAAAACCTTAAGTCCAAATTTGTGTATTTTATACTAAAGCCCTAATAATAGAAGATCTTGCCAATCACCTAATTCAACATATCAACTCCCATGACAAAGTAACAGGTTTTCCAATGAAAACAATGATCTTGATCCTATCAGCTAACAATATCTGGTTAGATTCAGGTAAAATGATTGCATAATACAGGTAAAACAAACCGAACTTCAAATGGCAAGTTTAGTACCTATCATTTTGAAAAGCAGCGATGACAGGGTTATCAGAAGATGGGAGAAGCTTTGATACGATTGCAGCAAAAACTAAGCCAATAAAAGAAACTGACCAAGCGACGACAAGGAACCAACCCCATGAAGTCACCTTGGCATGGTTCAACTGAGAAGGAGGAACCATTAGTCCAACAAAATCTTTGTGAGAGATGGTGATAGGATGAACCAGGACCAATCAAAGTCAAAGCTTCACTTGTTAGAATAAAGACTTGAATCACCCGAAAAATAATAAAAAGACTTCAAAATTTTTCTTTTTGCATCAAGAAAAGTGAATAACTCAATTTGGGCCAACTTCTTTGTAGCAATGCACCAAACCTCTTGGTCTACGGCAGCCCACAATAAAAACTTAATATGAGGGAAAAGGGGAAAGAATGACTGTACAAAGCCGAGAGAGGATTCATTGGCTTTGCTTTGCAAATGAACACAAGGTTCGTTATCTTGTAGTGTGCACCTGTGGGAATATACTTGTAATGTTTTTCTTTCTACTGTTACTTGTAAAATTCTTATTTCTTCCAACCATTTTTGTGTGAATTTATTGCAGAAGTTAAAAGTTGTTATTTCTTCCCATCACTTTTTTGATGAATTTATTGCAGAAGTTTCACTTGAGTTTTGTATTTGACATGCTATAGTTTATGAAGTGGACATCATTTATTATCAAGTTTATATATCTTTCATTTTCATAACACAATTTCTCTGTTGCTGGTACAACTATACAGAAGTTGGGTTCATGTTCAACCTTAAAAACTGAAATTCCTTTCTTCCTCTTTCCGTCATTGTCTTTTCTCTGACTGATTAGTTCTATTTGGGGTGGGTGCAACTTTTCTTAAAGAGTAAATAGTTCCAATCTTTGTAAACGCCTGGCTTAAAGGTTAATGCTCTATTTCCTTCTACAAAAAGTTTGGACACCTTCTTCACTATTCTGGTTCCATAATTGGAGTACCAGTTATTGACATACAAACTAAAACTTTATCTTCAGCAACCACAAGCCAAGGATTCAGGCATAAGATCCGTAAGACACAATATGTCATAATACAAGCTGATTTCCAAATACTCAAACATGGTTTTAGATTGGCAATTTCATCACCAAGCCACACGTATGTCAAACATGATAGAAAGACCGAAAAGGAAAAACTGAAATGCCAAGACATAATCGAGAAAATAAGAACCAGGAGAGCTTAAGGCCATAAACCCATCTCACATATTTTGAGCCGGCATAAAAACTATATCAGAGAAAGAAAGAGACACAAAAACGACAAGAAAAATGAGCAATACAGGTTCAAGGACAAAAACCCATATATTAATACTAAAAAAAAGGGGTTCCGGCAGCTCTATGAGGCATAATATGCACATCGACGTATCATAACTCAATCAGAAACAAAACAACAAAAATAAAGAAAGTGACGGTGGAAATAAGACTCGAACAGGAACAAACCATATCTTATCTGGGCTGCGACTTCGACTCCTTCTTCGGCGATGAAAAATGTCTGGTAACCTCAGTGATAAATCTGGCACTTCCTCTGTAGCCTGAGACTATCCGCGCTACCCTAGCCGATCTCGTCGTGGTCTCCTCAGCTTGGAAAATGGGTGATGGCTTGCCTCATTCGAAGATGATGGCGATACTGAGATAAGAGCTTAAAGATGGCAACTATAATTAAAAAAACACGCGAGGGATCAATGGTGGCAACCTCTGAAGAAACTCAGAGGAGTGATGATGAACGGTAAGAACTAAAAAGAACAGAAATGGAGGAGGAATCAGACGAAGCGATATGGGGATAGAGAAAAGGCTGATAGCAACGGATACGGATAATCTAGCAATGGCATTTAGGCCTTGGTCCGTGTTGAAAAGGGGCAAGATCAAGTCCAATCTTAGGGTCGCTTAACATTTTCTCTTAGGCTACAGTTGGACTGAGTTGAGCCCAAAGTTCTATTTTATTTCCTCGTTCTTTTTTGTCTTGTTGTTCTTCCTCAACTTTTCTTTTAATTATAACTCTGATCAATAGTTTAGTAGCTTGTGTAGACTTTTTCTTCTTTATAATATACCTTATGAGATCAACAGATGAGACTGTAGTTGTTGGACTACCAATGGTACTGAAGAAGAAAGACTGAGCTTCTATGTGAAGATCTTCTTTTGATGTCATTAGACTCCTAGTTCTATCTCTTAATTATCTGCTATAATTAGAGTTTTTCATCAAAAATAAGAATTTTTGAAAAATGTTCGTATTTTTGTCACTATTATTCAACCATAAAATCCTTAATCTTTTCCATATTAGTTATAAGTTCATCTCATCTATTTGTTTATATTGATAGTGAGTCAGTTTTTCCTTTTTTAAAAGTTCCACATCTTAAGTGGAATTATATATGTCTCAATGAATTCTTTCAAAATTCTCCTTAGTTGTTTGAACAACCTATTCATTCTTATAATATCTTATTCTATTTAACCCCTTGAGTTCATTCTTTATATATTTCTCAAAGAAGAATTTGGGTGATGTGAATATTTAAAGTTGCTAAACAATCACAGAGTGATTGTATATGTAAATTAAAAGGAAAACAAAAGTGTTATGACATATAAGAATAATATAGATAGTATATTTGTGATAGAAGAGGATTTCTTTAATAATGAATGATGTCTAGAAGTAGAATATGAACAATCTTAATATACTTTCTAAAGATATCATATCAAGTTCGTCAAAAATTTTGAATTGTCCTCATGTGGCTTGGCGAGCTTTCCTAAACTCTTTAACTGATCATAAAATCTTATATTATGTTTTTCTATTTCCTTCTATATATTTAAGACAAATACTTACACACTTTGATTCAATATACTTATCCTAATTAAGGTAGCTTATAACCTGTTAATGTATACTTTATATAACGTATAGGTTTTTGTATAGGTTTTTTATTTATTATATAAAAAATGAATTATAATTCACTAATTAAACCTTTTGATTGAATGCCTTTATTAATTAATTAATGTTGTTATTGTAGATTTGTGGATTCCTTATCAGATTTTGAATCAGATTCTGATGATGAATGTAGAGGCAAGTTTTAATCTATTTAAAACTCTCAAAATACTGCAGGTGCACAGATCGTAGGTGTAGTATGTGAGGTGTCGATCCCTTGAGGAGTTGTTGAACTAATCTAATTCTAATTAATCAAAGGCCTAAAAAATATTAAAAAGAAAATAAAAATTGAAAAGAAAAGTAAAAATGTGAAGATTATTGAATGGAATAAAAATGTAAAATTAACACACATAGAGAATCAAATTGATCATCACCAGTTAACAATAGAAATCACACAAGGAAGATTAGCCGAATATGAGAAGGGCTATATATCCTATTATCAAATCATAACATGGTTACTTTTGAGTTAATACGGTATCGATCCTAGACTTTCAAAAGGTGGATCACTCTCTGTCGAATTATAACCATTAAATCCTAAATCATAATCCCTAATTGAATTATGGAATTTACAATCTCTCAATAAAAACTCACAATTACAATCATATTTTAAGCCCTCTAATAGACAAATGGGTCCTTACACAAGATCTCTCTTCATCTAAATTCCTGATTTGATTATTATGTGATCTATTAGATTGTTTAACTCTCATTACTTAATCTAATCATTTTGGTATTGATTCACTCTCTCAATTCATTACTAAAGTATGAAAATATAATAAATAATCACAACACCCAATGTATTAACATTAAAAGAAATCACATTAACATTGATTCAAGAACAAATTCCTAAAGAAGTTTAGAACATCTTCATCAAACTCAAATCCATCACTAACAAATCTATCTTATACATTAAAAAAAGAGCAATAAAGATGAAATGAAGTCACTTCGAAGGGTCGGAATCGATCAGGATGGCAGCACAGCAACCCCCTTCTTCCTTTCTCCGCCTTCTCTCTTCTTCTTCCTCTCTCCTTGGATCTTTCTCAAAGTGGCAGAGGTTGGAGCTATTTTCTATGTCATTTCTCTTTTTTTTATATAGTATTTTCCATTTAGGGTAAATCCTAAGGTTTTCCCATGCTTAAAAAGTCCAAAAAATCCCTAGAAAACTTAAGTTCGGAAAGCTATCCGTCTCTTTTGTCGTACAGACCACGATCATGGCTCTAAGTTTTGCTTTTGTCATAATTGTGGCAAATGAGGCCACGATCGTGGCCTTAGGTTTTGCTCTGAGCTTCCTTCGAATCTCCTCTATTCTTAGATATTTGACCTAAAACACCTTAAATACACAAAATTTAAGCTCAATGGCATGCTCTAACTCATAAAACACTCAAAGCACAAATGTCTAATTAAATAACACAATCCTAACCTAAACATATACTAATTATTCAATTTAACAACTATATACATACTAAACTACCCACTAAAACATTATGCAATCTACCACTATTAACATCCCCACACTTAAACTTTTGTTTGTCCTCAAGCAAAGACAAAACGAGCAAAACACAACACATCAAACCCAATTAACAATAAAACACACACATATGAAGAATTTCCAAAAATCATAACTCTACTCCCTTGTCCAAAAATTTTGTACTTTATATCAACGGAAAGATAAAATCAAGCTCTCAAACTTTTATGAAGAACTTCAAAGCAACTTCAACCTCTAGCTAAGTCAAATTTTCGATCGAAGTTCCTGTCCTGTTACAAAATCACCCAAACATCATCCAAACTTCAAAATTTCATATCTTCCAAATCTCACATCCATAAATAACATATGATACATCATTTTAA
>JAOTAZ010000005.1:33925462-33935676 GCA_025629785.1 Erythroxylum oxycarpum
AATTGAGATATAAGTTTGTGTATGATTATGGAATATGAATGGTGTTTGTATATGAATGTGATTGGATATGAATGGGAATTACATATGATTATGAATTGAGATATGATTGTGTCTATGAATGTGATTGAATGTGATATGGGTTCCGGACAGGAGGTCCGATGATACTGATATTTGAGAATTATAGAAGTGTTTCGGTTATATATGTTGAAAAAGAAAAATTTGTACCGTTTTGTATTGGTTTAGACCGATTGTTGTATGTTTTCCAACGCGACGTTTTTCTAAAATAACGTTTCGATTGAATCGTTTGTTTGCTTCACGTTCGATTTGCTTCTGATCCGATTAGTTTGATTCGATACTTTAGCCTTGCCATTTCGTTTGTATACTTTGACTTTCGCCTCATGTTCCATTCTTTCGAATTCGATTTCCTTCGTTTTCACTTTCCGTCACTTCATTTTCACTTCCGTATTTTCGTTTTTCGGTTGGGGTCCGGTTTCAAAGATCGGGTCCCAACACTAACCCTCCAAAGCGTTGACATTTGTCACATGACCGACAAAAGTTGACTGAATCTTTGAAAAGGGTAGGCTAATAAAAACCAGAATCTAGAATTTTCCTAGATGCTCTCCTTGCACTGAAATGCCCACCACAAACCATTGAATGAGAAGCTGAAATTATAGTGTCAAATTCCTTATGAGGTATGCATTTTCGGATTACCTGGTCACTACACATTCTCCATAGATGAGGGGCATCCCAAATGTAATGTCGAGCTTCACTTTTCAGTTTTTGAGCTTGTGTATGAGACATAAAAGGAGGAGTCAGTCCAGTCATAAGATAATTGATGATATGTGCATACCAAGGTTCTTTGAAATTTGAAGCACATAGGACTGAATCAGGAAAAGAATCACAAGTTAACGCAGAAGAGTCTACTCCTTGTGTATCATCGGGCAGCCTGCTTAAATGGTCAGCTACGTGATTTGTTGCTCTAGCTCGATCCTTTATCTAAATATCAAATTCTTGGGGAAGCAATATCCACCGTATTAGTCTAGGCTTCGACTGTGGTTTCTTGAGGAAATATCGAATTGCTGCATGATCAATAAAAATGATTACATGAGAGTTGATCACAGCTCTGTTGTTTCGATCCAAAGATCGATCCCTTGGAAGCCGAATAAAAAATAATTTAATTCCAAGGATTGCAATATAGAGTGCAACCTCGGGTCGTCTCACTTAATCGGAACCTAGTGAAATGGACCTAAGTTAGCCTATATTTCATAAAGTACAAGTAAAGTTAGTAAGGAAAGGGGGTTTTGATTTTTCAAAACATTAACTACACTAAAATGCATTGTAAAAAGTATTTTTGGGTTTATGGAAAAGAAAATGAAAAGATTAAAACAAGTGATAAAATCCCCTTAAAAATGAGCTTTAGCTATCATAGTTTAAAACTAATTTGATGGGATTAGAAATCACTAAGTTTGAATGGTAAACTTTAAAGAACTCTCTTTAAGTCCAGGGTCTTGATTAATGAACTCCATTTCTCAAGACCCCATTAAGCGCTCTTAAGTCTTAGAACCTTAAAGGACTCTTTAAGTCCCAGATCTTGATCAATGAACTCCATTTTTCAAGATCCTGTTAAACACATCTTAGTGTGTGCGGTGAATTTAGAAATCACTAAGTTTGAATGGTAAACCTTAAAGGACTCTCTTTAAGTCCAGGGTCATGATTAATGAACTCCATTTCTCAAGACCCCATTAAACGCTTTTAAGCCTTAAAACCTTAAAGAACTCTTTTAGTCCCGGATGTTGATCAATGAACTCCATTTTTCAAGATCCCGTTAAGCGCATCTTAGTGTGTGCGGTGGATGTGCCAATGCAATGGGTCAAATGAAATCTAGCATCAGCTCAATATCAGACACAACTAGGCAGATAAAAGAGAATCAACAAGATCACAAATGGACATATATAAGACTTCATATATTTAAGCTCAAAGTTCTACATAAGCAAATCCATAACACATCACATCGTTCAACACTTAATTTGACTCTAATCAAGCAAATCTAACTACAAGGCAATAAACCCTAACTCAGTAGTTCACAACAATGTAGTTAAATGTGAGAATTTAAACTACTAATCCAAACCACAAATATAATGTCCAACATTTGATTAAACTATAATCAAGTAACTTCACTACAAGTTACAAATCCTAGACTTAGGCATTTATAAATCATAGCTAAACTACAGATTAAGCTACTCCCATTTGAAGCTCGGTAAACTCCAACCGTCACTACATCTTCAGGAGAAAAGAAAAACCTAACCAAGCATTGGAACCGGAAGCTTCACAACTCGTGACGAATCCAAGCTACCCATGGTGGAGTCAGCGGTGAAAATTGAAGAATAAACCTATGCAAAAAATTATCCCAGGGAACCCACGGTGGTGAGGTCGTGACTCTGTCTTCTTTCTTCTTTGTTCTCTCTCAATGCTCTCTTCTCTTCCGAGCGTCGATCCCCTTATGACCTAATTCGACAACTTTTTAAAGGATAATAACGGGCGGGTCGCACAATAAGGGAAATTTCCAATTGGAGTCTGGATATCCGTCTACACGTCGCGACGAGTTAATCAATGGACATCGTGGCGTGCTGCTTTTGCTCACTCGCTGCAGCAGGTTAATTAATGGACGTCATAACGTTCTGCTGCGTGTTGATGCGCTGCGACGTAGGAATTGGTGTACACCGCGACGTGCTGTCACATGTTGATGCGCCGCGATGTGAGAATTAGTATACACCGCGATCTGTCTTCTTCTGGATGCGCCGCGACGTTCGTGAAGGGGCTCATGTCCTGTTGACTTTCTGATCTTTTTGATTCCTTTTTCTCCTACAATACAAAATAACAATTTACAGTATCAATTATCCTTAGAAAAATTATAATGTAATTAATGTCAATTTGCAACAATTTTACTAACAAATTGCAAATAACATGAGCTCACTATAAGGAACTAATTTAAGCACAAAAATCACAAATACCATTAAGCTCATCATTACACCTCGAATTGCTTTGACAACTGTAGAATATTTGGCTTATGAATGTGGCAAGCATGTTTAGCTGGAGTATATAGATTGTTTCCATAAGACTTATCTAATTGCATTTTATGTCTATATCCCATTCTAGCTTCTTCACACAAGGAAATGTAATTTAGCTGGAGTATGCAATTTTTCCCATATATGGCCTCATTTTCTCCTTAATTTCTGATAATGCTTTATGCAAAAACACAAGATATGTGATTTATTGTTGCCAATTTTAACTTAGGTGTTCGATATTGAACTAAAAGTTCTTGAGCTATGTGAAGTTTATTCTTTGTTAAATAATCAATTTCCATCCCTTTGTAATAGCATGTTAGGCTAAAAATCTTATTAACTACTCTGTTCTAGTTACACAAAAATTATATCTGATATGAAGTTATTAGAAGTGTAAGCCTTTCAGAATTGTTTCTCTTTTGCAAGTTGGCACTTGCTAGGAACCTGTTGTGATGTTCAGGAAATCCATTAACTTGGTAAAAAAGGTAAAAGGTCAAAAATGTGTTTTGAATTGTAATGTTTATAAAAAATTTATATATATAATTTGAGCGTAAACGTTTCAAAATGTTCAAATTAAACCTCAATGATTTCAAAAAGTTCAAAACATACCTCAAATGGATGGAAATTTTAATAGAGTTAATTTTTTGTTAGTTAAATGTCACTTCGATATTAATGTGATATTGTATTTTTTATATTACTATGTTTGAATTGAATATTTGGAAAAAAATAAAAATGATTAATAGTTTTTTCTTTTGTTTTAGAAAACAACCCATCTTATCCAAAACATGTTTCTTTTGTTGTATCATATCTTCCTCTAAATGTTATCTATGTGGAAAGTATTCTTCCATTCTTTTTCAAGCAAGTTTTGATTTTATTTTATTTTTGGGAATAACAACTTAGAAGAATTTTTGGATTGTGCTTTATGGTGACATTTGTAACTTCTTATAATTATACATTATCTTACTTTGTTAAAGATGGTTAATTAAGATTGTGATTTTTGCGCTCCTAATTTTAGTGATCGTCCGTGTTCATCATCTTTTTGTTACTTTTTTATGTTAATTGCTATTATTACGAAAACATGGCTAGAAATCCAGGTTGATGCTGCATGTGTAGATTTGAGATCTTCTTATTTATTCTTCTGTAAATTTGGATGCAAGCTAACACCATTATAAGTCATTCTCATGCCTATCTATTTGTTGTTATATTTATAATTCATTCCATGAGAAGAATAAATAACTTGATGAATTTTTGTTTGCATTGGATATATTTTTTAAGATATTTAAACAATGTATTATGTAAGTCTGTTTTATCTTTTTTTATATGAGAATTAAATACTAAATTTGGTATGAAGTCATTAATGATATTTTATTTAATGGAGTAGAGCTAAATGCTATTTTTCCCATTTTCTTTATGGTGAAATAACAATAAACTGATAAACTATTAATTTGTTTGTCCATCCCACTTTCTTCCTATTGTTGATCAATTATTTCCATTCCATCAATAGGTGTGATAAAACAATTGGATTTTTACTTGCATATGCATTCAAACTGCGATACAAGGAAGTCATGTGCAAGGCACAAACTGTAGCATTCACTTCTACATCAAAATTCTCGAGTCATTCAACAAAAATGATTGATAGTCTCAGTACTCTGAAAATGTTGATGAGAGGTAGACATATCTCCATTACAGCTGCATCTACTAGGCGGTCTATATCTAATGAAAGAGTCGTTCAACTTGAGAACACAGTAGAGATGCTAGCAACTTAGTTTCGATAGTCGATGTAGTACATAGTTTAGCTCCATAATGAGGTGGATGAATTGAAGGAGAGGGGCAGCACTTTATGGCAGTAGTTGGATCATTCGCCTTCACTAATTACACAGCTTAGATTTATAATATTTCGGTACTTAAATGAATATTATTTGAGGTTTTGCTACTAATATTTTTTAATGAATTCTTAATTTACAGTAATAGAATACAATTTCAAGATACTTATTGTTGTACATTTTTTATTATATGACCAATTAGGATAATTTTTATATTATATTATCGATCAAGATTACATTATTTAGAGAAATTAAATCTAAAATATCAATAGATTTTCATCAAAAAAATTCTAGTGGGAATTTATAATGAGATATTCTGATGGAGTTTTCAAAGCAAAAATCGTTGACGAAAATTGTAATTCTATCAGGAAATTTTACCTACATTTGTTTCCTCTACGAGTTTTTTCTGTCAGTAATTTCCATCGCCAAATTTGTATGCCCATGAAAAATTAGTATTTTTCCTCAGTAAAACTATTTTTTCTTATAGTGTTTATAAAACCTTCTTCAGTATGTGATAAGTGTAGAATGCATTCTATTTTTATAGGTAATGTTATAGTAGATGATAAGTGTAGATTGCATTCTATTTTTATAGGTAATGTTATATGTGTTTAGTGGTTAATTTGATTGTTTAGTGTGCGTTTAGGTTAAGAATTGTGTTAGTTCATAAATATTTATGTTTTAAGTGTTCTTTGGATGAGAACATATTTTTGAGCTTCAATGATATATATATGAGGTGTTGTGATGAGTTTGTCAGTGTTTCAGGGTGTTTGGAGGAGTTTCAAAGGAGAACTTAACCAAAATATAATCCCACGATCGTGCCAAGCAAGTGACAATCGTGAGAAAAGCACCAATATAGGCCCACGATCGTGACAGAATTACCAACATAGGTCCACGATTGTGGAAAATATGTCATGATCATGACAGAAACTTGAGCATAGGGCCACGATCGTGGGGAATCTGCCATGATCGTGATAGAGAGTAGACAAACTAGCCATAATCATGCACTAAAGGAGATGATCATGGTCTATGCGTAGACAGACGCGGAGTAATTTTCATATTCAAGTTTTTGAGGGACATTTTAGACGTTTCAAACCTCAGAAAGACACCAGGGTTCTAACGCCGAAGCTTTCGAAATAGGTGATCTCCCAATGCCACTGCTTTCCTGAATCATCCAATCAAAGTTTCATTTCCTCCCCACTTATCTTTTTATTGATTTAATGTGTAAGATTGAGATGAGTTATATGGTTATGGATTTTGAGTTGTTAATAATGTTGTAACTTTTCCTTCAGTACTTAGCTTATCTTTAATGTTAATCTAGTTGAATTGTGTTCACTTGATTTGGATATAGTGATTGATTAATGTTTTTGCATGTTTCGGTAAAAAATCTAGAGGGTGAATTGGATAAAAATGATTAGATTGGATTAACAAGAGTTAGGGGATCTAATTGATCACTTAATAAATCTAGTCGGTAACTTCATAGAGAGAGATCACGTGTGAGACCTGAATGTTTAATAAAGAGCTGTAGAACTAACTAGAATTGTAGGTAATTTAAGAATTGAGTGATTGCAAGTCTATGATTCGATTAAAGGTTAGAATTTAAGGAATGATTATAACTCAACAGAGAATAATTAACCCTACGATCCTTTAGAACTGACACCCCATAAACACATAAAAGGCTAAATCAACATTAATGATAGGTAAAATCCCCTCTCCCATAACTTGATTAATTCTCTTGACACATTTCCATTGTTATATCTTTGTTCATTATTAAATGAAGCACAACTTGAATTAAGTTTTACCTGAGCATAATCTTTGTGGGACGATTTTTGCTTTTTACCATAATTAACGACTCATATACTTGCAGTTTTTATCATAAAATAAGTAGTTTGTTTTTGCATTCAACAAGGTTTTGGTCCCATTGCCAGGGACTTTCTTTTAGCATCTTTTTTAGTTTAGGTGACTTTGATTTAAGAGTATTTCATACTTTTCCTTGCACTTTTATAGGTGCAAGAACACAAAGAGAATAAGAAGGTCCAACGAGTTTAGTGAGGAAGAGTTTTCAAATATTACAAGGCATGAAGGAGAGCTAAGAAGAGCTAGATGCCAAGAGAAAATATAAAGGAATATGGCAGAAGAAGGAGAGTAAGGAGGAGCCAAGAGGACATTGATGGACTTTATGAGGCCAGGTTTCAATCATTAAGGAGTTGCATGGCCAACGCTTCAAGCCAATAATTTTGAGATCAAGCTGATACTCATCATCATTCTTCAGAGAAGTGTGCAATTTAATGGGCTGTCTAATGAAGATCCGAACTCCTATCTTTCAAATTTCTTGGAGATTTGTGATATATTCAGGTTTAATGGGATGTTTGATGATGGTATGAGATTAAGATTGTTTTCTTTTACCTTGAAGGATTACGAAAATGCATGGTATAATTCACTCTTAACATAGCTAAATGCTTCATCATCTACAGTCAAAACCATGTAGTTATAATGTGAATTATATAGGTAGGACAATCATGGCACAGCTAAATGCTTCTTACTAGGAGTGGTACAAAAAAAGTAAATTACTTTATTCAGCTATAAAAAGGTAACAATCCATACTCTATCACTTACTATCCTGGGTGGAAAAACCACCTAAATTTTTTATGGAGTACTAACAATGCAGGTGGCCAAGTGAGAACACAAGGACCTCCCAGATTTCAACAAGATCAACTTAGATATTTGGAGAAAAAATAGACATGTTAATGAATGTATTGGATTCAAAGTTCTGAAGCCAAAAGGAAGTTCAAAGAAGACAAGAAGAGAGTCAGAGGAGAATAAAGGCAAAGTTTGACCAGATTGTGAAGAACCACGCTTCATCTGTCCATAACGTGGAGGTACAGGTAAGTCAACTTGCTAATGTTTTGTCTTATAGGAATTCAGGAAGCTTATAAGCAACATTAAAGCCAATCCAAGAAAACAACTCAAGGTAATCACACTTCGAACTGGTAAGCAATTGGAGGAGCCAAGTGTTCGAAAAGATAGCTAATAAAAGGAAAGTGTAGTAGAGAAAGAAGAAGAGAAGCCCTATGTACCACCACCACCCTACAAGCCTAAGATTCCATATCTAAAGAGGCTGAGACAACATCATGTTGACACTCAATTCTCCAAATTCTTGAAGAATTTGAAGAAACTTCAGATTAATTTGTCTATAGGGGAAGTGTCAGAGGGTATACCCAAGCATGCAATGTTTGAAGAATTTGAAGAAACTTCAAATTAATTTGTCTATGGGGGAAATGTCGGAGTGTATACCCAAGCATGCAATGTTTTTTAAGAACATATTAAGACACAAACACACTTGAGAGGACAATCAAATAGTGATCTTGACAGAGAATTATAGTTAGATCATCACAAGCACAATGCCTTTAAAATTATAACGTCTAGGGAGTTTTACTATTCCATGTGTTGTTGGTGATTTTGAATTTTCTAAATGCTTATGTAATTTAGGCGCAAGTATTAACTTAATGACTTCGTCTATTTTTAGGAAATTGGAGCTAGGAGACATCAAGCCAGCATCTATGCTTATCCAACTTGCGGATCAGTCCATCAAAAGACCATTTATGGTAGTTGAAGATGTTCTAGTAAAAGTGGATAAATTTATAATTCCTGTTGATTTTGTTGTGTTGTATTTTGAAGAAGATAGGAATTTTCCATTGATTTTGGGTAGATCCTTTATGAATACTAGTAGGGTATTAGTTAATGTGTATGAAATAAAAATGGTTTTGAGAATTGGTGATGAGAAGGTTGAATTCAATATGCCTAAATCTTTGAAGAAGTCGGTTGATGGAAGTGCTTGTATGAAAATTGATATTGTGGATGCTTATGTGAAGGAGGTTGATAAGGAAATTGAAAAAGAAGTTGAGAAAGTCTTTACAGTGTATAGGGATGAGAGTGTGAGTGAAGAGGAATTGTGTGAGGAGGGTGAGCAAGAGAAGATAGAGAGAGCAGATGCGACCGCACCACTCTCCATTATAAAGCCTCCCACTGTAGAACTAAAACCCTTACCTTCTCAATTGAAATACACATTTTCAAGTAAGGACCACACCTTACCCATCATCATTTCCAACCAATTGGATATTGAGCAAGAAGAGAAAATGGTAGAGATCATTAAGTAAAGGATGAGAGCCATAGGGTGGAAAATTTCTAATATTATAGGGATTAGCCCCAATATAGTGATGCATAAGATTAACCTTGAAGAAGGATGCAAGACAATGAGGGAGAGGCAAATAATTTTAAATCCAAACATGCAAGAGGTTGTGAAGAAGGAAGTGGCAAAGCATTAAGATTCAGGTATTATATGCCCAATCTCAGACAGTGCGTGGATGAGTTTGGTACATTGTATGTGATTGAGCGCAAGTTTATATTATTAATTGGCTGCATTTTCATAACTATTAATGCATTTCTTGACTCGTAATTAGTGATTTTTTTGTTTAAACTGGTTCCTTATAGTGGGCTCATATGAATTGTAATTTGTTAGTAAAATTGTTGGAAATTAATATTAATTGCATTATAATTTTTCTAAGGACAATTGATACGGCAAATTGCTATTTTGTATTGTAGGAAGACAAGGAGTCAACTCAAGAAGAGTATAGCCGAAGTGGAACAAGGGGATAGGAGCTATGAGATCACTTGTTGCTGCGGCAAATCACTCCGAAGTGCATGAGATGACGACACGTCACGACATATACAAAGGTCCTTCCCACGCGTCGCGACGAGTAAGTCACTTCCATTCGTCGCGACGAACGAATTTTTAAATTAATTACCTCGTCGCGATGAATGAGCTATTCAGGAAGTCGCGATGAATATTTAATTGATTGGTCGCGATGAACGAGAGGGTATTCAGACTTTAAATGGATAAATCTCTAACTGTAGCGACCCGGCCTGTGACCCATCCTATATATTTTTCCAAATTAGGTTAGAAACAGGATCGGACATACTTGAACAAACCTTCGGCGAGAGAGGGACGAGAGAAGAGAGAGAGCCAACCGAGAGAGGAGAGAAGAGAGCTCGCACGTCGTCACCTAGGGTTCCCTGGGAATGATTTCTGTACAGGTTTTGTTGTTTTATTTTCGCAGCCAACGTCTCCTATAGATGTCTTGGATTCGTTGCGAGTTGTAAGGCTTCCAGATGCTATGAGTGGCTAGGTGTTCTTCTCCTCTTGGCGATGCAGTGATGGCTGGAGTTTATCGAGCTTCAAAGGGGAGTAGCTTAACCTATAGTTTTGCTATGATTTATGAATATGCCTTGGTCGAGGATTTGTAATTTGTAGTGAAGCTATTTGATTATAGCT
>JAOTAZ010000005.1:33949462-33971128 GCA_025629785.1 Erythroxylum oxycarpum
AAAAAAGTTAATCATTCAAATAAAAATTAAAACACTTTAAAATTAATTATTCATGTATTTAGAACAACATACCTACCATGTATAAAGTTATTAAGTTTTAGCCATCCAAAAGTAACTTGCAATGGTATTATAACTTTGCAAGACAATGATTCTTTTTAAATTCAAAATATTCTTATTAGAAAATATTATATCCATATTAGGCAGCATATCATATCTTAAAAACCTTTATATGTATTATTATTATTAAAGTAAAAATTTAGCTAGGATCTTTATTAACAAATTAACAGGCTCCCAAAATATATATTTTATGATTCTGTCATTTTAAAGGAGCATATACTGTACAAAGAACTGATACTACAAGCAATTTGTACCACATTACACCAGCAAACACTATTCCTCTTCAGTATCTCATGAATGATGCAACCTCAGCAGCGCTTGATGAAACATATCAACGAATTGGTCATCCTATCAGAACAGTGAGTGACATGACAATGTCAGTACAAACGGCATCGGTAATTAATAATCAACACCAAGCAATTGCATAAGGATCACAGCGCCTAGCACCTAGGCAACAAAGCAAATTTGCACTACTAGCAGAACTACAGACGATTACGTAAAAATTCATGTAACTACACCTGTAACATTAGGTAAGGGAAGCAAGGGCATTTTTAAGTGCAAAGACATTTGTAAAGAAGCGAATGGGTCATTAAGAAGATATTTAAAACAAACATGCATGAAGAATCCGTTGTGGGGAATGAAATAAGCATAGTGAAGTTGCATGTCTAAATTACAATTTCGAAAACGTACAAATCTCAATTGTAAACGAGAACAGTTCAAAGGACCACAACTATCTCGATTAGGCATCCTTGAGAAATTTTCTAGATTGTACCTCATACTTCGGAACATAGTAATCCCCATATGAGGTTCGTAACATGTAACACATTGATGACAAGTTCTATATCTTCTTCAACGTAAGATTTCATGTTAGGACACATAGGATGTGGCAACTACATGAAAAAACGAAGATAATATTTCCTAACATTAGAATATGTACCTAGCAAAAGAGCAACTATCCAACACATAGCATATTGTCAATCATAAAGATACCACAAAAGATCAATACCTAAGATAAGGCAAGGTTCACACTTCAGGCATTAACACCATAGCACCTCAGAAACAGTAGAAGAACAACTTACCTGTACAAGCATTGAAAGTGCATCACGGACTTTTTCTCTGGTAATCAATGGTTGAGAAGTAGTGGCAGGAGTCAGAGAAGGTGGTGGGTTGGGAGGCGGAAAGGGTTGAAGCATTGGAGTGCCATATGGACGTTGCAGATTTAAAAGAGGATGAAGAGCAGGAGCAGAAGCAGGAGCAGGAACAGGAGGTAAAGTTGAAGAGACAAGGGGTACCAGGGACGGAGATGAAGATGGGGGAGCAAAAAATGTAGAGGGTTTCACAAGATTAGTTATCCGATTGCCACCAGTTATTGGATCATGTCTGTTGTGTACAGCCATTGTAGCGTTTAGTGACAAAGAAAGTGCTGGTGCTTGTGCTTGTGCTGAAGGTGCGGTGGAAGCAGCAGCTAGAATGTGGGAGGACAATGGAACGGAGGGCTGTCTTGAAATTGCTACATTAGGTGCACTACTTCCAACATTCAAAGCCATCTGCATCAATATATTGATGAATTCAGCCAAGAACACACTTTTAGGACCATAAAAGGCCAAATATGCACAGAATGAAACCAAACAAAAATGTCATTAACCACCATCTATGCTCATATCTTGGAACATCTACAAATTCTCTCACCATGAATTGGCAGACAGGCTTGCTACACGGAAATGCTAGCAATTATAGTTTTCCAATTGCTCATCCATAATCGGATATGACAGGGAACACAAGGATGCTGATAATAGACCCGAAAATCTTGAGTTCTTCTTAACCTCATTTCATCACATTCTATCATTCCTTTCTATTGGTTATAGAACTATACAAACTGCTTATATTATATTAATCACAGTTGACAGCCTTTTGTTTAGATACATCACTTGGATAAGGATATTTCATTATAATCTATGATACAAGATAACAGTTTCCCACATCAATAATGAATACATAATTGCTGTAAATTGACAAGTATCAGAACTTACAATTAGTGTCAGTTTAATTACAAGAATAAGAGGTCAAGAGTACTTACATTAAAGTAGTTCTCAAATGAAGAATCCTCATGAACATCAGTGGCTGCAGAAGCAGTTGGTGATGGCTCCAAGGGGCCTTCAATGACAGATATGCTTGGGACAGCCTCAAGCTCTTCAAACTCACTACAGCAGTTCACAATTTAAGAAAATACATTATAGAAGTAGAGACGGTAACATTGAACATTTTAAAATTGCATTAAGTAAAAAACTTTGAGCATCAATTAAGATAAATCTTCAGCAAGTCGGATTATGCGATTGGTTTAATAATTGTCAACTCCAGAGAAACAAACAAGTCATCATTCCGCATATTACTTGAAATAAAAATAAGACTCTCATTTCCCAATTCTTTAAACCACATATGCATCTCAATTTTTGGCAACTTGCTTCTGATTCCATGATGATAATCAATGAGTTGAGCTTCTTTCAGTGATAGATACATTTCAAGTCAAACAAGTTAGTAAATATGTAGTTTAAAGGAAGTCCATAACAGCTTCTGAGATTGAATGTGAAACAAGTTTGCATTTTATATGTAGAAAGTAATTACCTTCCAACTGACATCACATTAGTTAGGTATAATGTCATTAAATTACCTCTTGCTGGATGATACCTTTGCCTTGGGGGGAATCTTTGAGTATGCATTAAGAATCCTGTAAATAAGAAGACATTAATTCACCCATCAAGTATCCGTGCCATATTGCAAATACTAAAAAATCTCCAACTTCACATGCAGACACACATATGCTCATAATAGATCCAATTTCCTCTACCGTTCTGTCCCTCTAACAAGGTCGTATATTATAAAATACAGCTAGATTCGATAAATTCATAAGATGAAATTGATCTTCACGAGAGAGAGTGACACTTTATATTTTTTATATTTTTTTTGACTATGATGATTTTAGAATGAACTTTATGCAATGTACCAGAAAACACTATTTTCTTCTATTATGTTGTTCATAGGGAATTCCTTCAATTATGCCATTCACTATTAGCTTTAAAAACCTCTCTTACATTTTAATACCCACTATGCCAGGTGTGCATTCTTAGCTCTATCATATTAGTGTCTTTTATTTTTCTCTTTATTTGCAGTCACAATGCAACTTACAACCTTCATGACCAAAATCTAATCTACTCAATTATCATACTAGCAGTATCCATATAGCATGCAGTAGGAGTTTACATATTTTAAAAGTAAGAATAGACATCTAATTCCACCTAAGTATGTTCAAGAAGTAGAAAAATACCGGCTAAAGAGGTTGGCAACTTCCTCACATTCACGTGTATTATAAAACCAAATGCCATTAACTTCCTGGGCCGCATTCCGATACAACAGATATGGAACTTGAACTTCATATTCAAAATCTCCCAGTAGATTCTCCACTAGATTTTCTGTTTTGACATGAATGATTGAAGAAATTTGTAGTTAACACCAAGAAGTAGAAAACATTCATTTCAATGACTGAAAATTTTGGGAAATAATTGATGGCAGTCTTTCTTTTGTCCACTAAAACCTTAACAGCTGCCCACCTATAGTCAAATTTACATTCACTCTAGAAGAGAAGAAGAATAAGTGGACAGTGACTCTGACCTATACAAGAATGCTTCATAAAACTTGTTTAAGAACGGCCAACAATAAATGATATAGATATTAATATTCTGAAAAAATGCGTGGGCTCCACAACAACGTAACTAATATTCAAAAAATCCAAACCTGTATTCCGCCTATTCATCACAATAAACTGAAATCGGGGTTGTGTATTCCTTCAACAATCACACAAACAGAAAAATGAATTAGTTAGTGGAACTTCAACAAAACAAATGTAACCAAACCCTCAATAGTTTTTGGTAAAAGTTCAAAGAAACACACGAAAACCAACACAGAAGTACCTCTTAACCACAAAGAGAGATCCTTCCACATCCTTTCTACTCTACAATATTAAGAAGAATCTATGAAGTCAATCAAATAAATCAAGGAAAAGAACGCCAAAGATTGACATAAATGGGTGATGATGAAACAAAAGGATTACAAATTGCTAAGCTCTTCTAAGTACCACCTTAACCCCAGAAAGCTCTTAAACTTTGTTTCACCTAGCCACATTACATTACACGGTCACAATCCAAACACTCAAAAAGCAACATACCCACTGATTGCTCTCAATGTTAAACTCGTAGAAAGTGACATGCGCAGCTGTGATGAGAATCTCCTCGATGAAGGGATCGATTCTCTGAAGCACGGTGAGATTGAGCATCTTAGTGCCCTGTTGGTCGAGATTGGGCATCAGTTTAGCCGTGTGAGACATTGGATCTTCAAATTCAGAAACCGTAAACCCTAGAAAAGTTCACCGAGATTTTGCTGTCTAATTTTTTCTGAAAATGAGGGCCTAAGGCTAAGCTATCAAGACTGAGACTGAGAAATAAACACTTTGAGCTACTTAAGTGGAATGACGAAAACAGCTTCCAATTGTCTACTTCTGTTGATCAACTGGTATTGTGGGACCCTTGTTTTTGTTAATTCATTTGGTGCAGGAGTGCGAACTAAGCTACTTGTACGTTAAGGCATTCTCACAACGAAATAACAAGCAACTGTTGATTCGTGCCTCCAGTATCTCTAAATTTGTGGGGTTAGAGTTAGATTCAACACAAGGGGAGGCTTAAGGTGTTTAGTGTTAATTAATTAAACATGGAAATTATATTTTCTGGAAATTAAATATATGAGTTCTTTTGAAAAAAAAAAGTACCACTGTCAAAAGTGGAACTTGGAAGGGAAAGCCGCTTGCGATGGTTTTACTTTTATATATAAAGGTGTCTCCAAAATTTTTAATTTTATTTAAAATGTGACTTGCTTACTGCTATATCAAGAATCTATTGTGGCAAGTTCAACTTGGACAGCAATTTGGCTCTTACACTATGTACATATATGAAATGATGACCAAAATACAAAGTAAATACTTGATTGTATAATAAAAGCGGAAGACGTTTGTGATAATTTCAACTTCTCGTGCAACAATGCCACAATTTCCACTTTAGTGGACACAAAATAAATGACTTCCTCTTGTAAGTTACAGGAGCAATTACAATACGAAGATACAGAAACAAACAACATAACGAAGATCAGAAACATAATCAGCGTTTCAAATTTTTAACGTTTTCGAATAGCTAGACCAGACATCACAACCAAAAACACGAAGACAGTAACTGAAGCAAAGGATGCCACAACTGCCCCGCTGGCTTTCTGGCAAAAGTCGCCGAATTGTTGGCAGATACCTAACCAGTTTGCACTTGAGTTGCCATTGTGAGCTAAGTAGACTATAGCCGCAGCAGCAGCAGCAGCTGCAGTATTCAGTGTTAGTGCCACCTGTAAGTTGTTATAGAACAAATGGTGTTAAAGTTCAACATTGATTGGTAATTAGTTTAAATTAATGATTTTGAAGACTACCGTATCCAAAATAAGGAGAAGGAAACGTGGTCCAACGGCAGATGGGCGAATGATGGTGACAACGGAGAAAGGAAGGGAAAGGACTAAGTATCCACCAACAAGTGCCATTGCTATGACAAAGAATCTGTAGATAAATGTAAGCTTTTGGTTAAGGTTCTCATGAGGAGTAATAAAGCATCTTGCATGAACAGTAAAAGAAGTACAGTGACCTACTGAAAAGTGGGAACATCGTCGTAGCTAGCTTGGAATTGGAAGAACTGAGTGAAGAATGGAAGAGTCTCATCACTAGTGCCCATAGTAGCTGCAGCAGCTAGAGCAGCACTTAAACCTCCAAGCCTCAAAAGGAAGTCGAAAATTGCAATCCCCTTTTTGTATCCTGTTGCCTTTACATGTTTAAGGCCTCCTATCAGAGGTGCTTTCCCTTTAGCAGCAGCACTTGACTCGTCAGGAATGTGAATTTCAGTTGACATTTTGGTCCAAAAATTAAGAGAATAAAAAGCGTGTGATATGATGAGGATAGAGAGACTCAAAAACGTGTGATGAGACGGGCTCAAAATTTTAGGCTTTTATATACATGTATACATGGAGAGAACCAAGCGGAGCCAGTTGATTAGCTTTCTGTTCAGAATTGCATACCAAAAAGCTTGTACTTTTATACACTTTCTTTCATGAAATTTGGTTAAGAGGAGTTGTTGCTAGTGATTTCCATTCCGGTTACGTATAGTTTAAACTTAAAAAACATGTTTCCTAATACTATACTAAGCCAGTTGCAACATGCAGACAATCGTAAATTAGTTGATACATGAACTCAAAGAATTAAGTTGACCAACTGATCCTAACAACTCAATCAAGGACTTGTTCCAATGTCTTCGGTTGGATGATTAAGAATCCCTTGAATTATGTCTGAATTTGAATATAGTTTATTCTTGTAAATATATGATAGTTTTATTAACCAGATCTAATGGATGAGACTTCAGAGCAGCTTTCATATTTTGTTTACATGTACTTAAGTAATAATATTTAATTAGAACTTGATATTAAAGTGGAGTGAAAATAAGTTTTGACAAACAAAATGATAATTAAATTGAAAGAATGTAAATATTAGTATTATTATACCAAGGATGACAAAAATTATAACAAATGAGAAGTATACACGATACTTAATTACGATAATTAAGGATCATAGTATGGAATGAAAAAAAGTTTTAACAAACAAAATGATAATTAAGTTGGACTTAATTATAAAGTTAGAGAAACTTTAGAGATGAAATATGAAATATTTGATTTTTTTAAAATTAATTTAATTATAATTTGAATGTGATTTTAATTATAATTAATGATTTTAATTTTAATAAAAATTCTAATGGTTTTTCTATTAATAGGAAGAAAATATAAAGGAGCTAACACTCTTATTTTGTTTCTCTCGAAAGGTGTTAAGAAGTTGCTGTGTAGATACCGTTAAAGACTCGATGATTGAACAACTTGTGGTTGATACGGTGAAAATTTTGTCAAAAGATTCAACAGGAAATGACAATCAGGTATGATTTCTTACTTTATAATTTGTGTTTTTATTCAAGTTATGCAATTATCGAGATTCGTTTAAAAACCGTAAAAATTTTGTTTTCTGCTATGCTCATGATTCGATCACGGTTAGTTTCCAATATTATGATTTCTTGTAATGTTTATCCTTATTTAAAAGATGTATTGAACAAATGAGAGTTTACTATTATTTTCTTTTTGGTGAAAGATGATACTAGAAAAGGATATATATCATATCACACCTTGCTTTGTTTTACATTTATATACTTCTCCGCACTTCAGTTGAACTGTTACCAACAATTAACCAAAATACGCAACATGCTCAAGGAAGGAAGGTAAAAGCGACGTCTAAGACTCTATAATAGTAAATAACAATGATATGTCTTGCATCATCAACGATTATAACAATCATACAATAGGAGAGACACATGTCATTCTCTAGAATTATCTTCTACTATTTATTAGCTGTTGTAACGAACTTACTAATCAATGGAAAATCACAGAATTTTGTTGTCCTTTTATATTTGCTTCATCTTCTCTTTAAAAACGTTAACATTCAAAAACTTCATGCTTAATTACGTAGCCAGTGTACGAGTGAGTTAAAATATTCATAATGGTTGGTATCAAAGCGGACGACCATCAACAAGGCTCAATGGTAGAAAACATGAAAGGAGCAGAAGTACGCCGCTTAGAAGAAGGAATGAAACATAACCATAACACATATTTCTCATCGTCTAGTAACAAAGAAGAAACAAACAGAAGAGTGAACTGAAAATTTGAAATATGAAGACAAAATTTAAAAAGCAATTATGTGTTGAATAGTGCTTCAAAATTAGTGGAAACGATTTATGTTAATGGCTCCATGTCCTTGTTTTATGCAGACATTATTTCCCAATTCCCAGTAAGTTTCAGCCCACATCTTTGTTTTTTTCCCACTTCCCCACTTGTCCTTATTTTTAGCTTTTATTGGTTAATTGTAATCCTATATATAGGCTTGTTCTGTCTCTGATTAGGATGCATAAAAAGTCCATTGCAAAGGCTGTTTTATTTTCACTTTTAGCTTCCCGTCTCTTTTCTTTTCTGTTTTATTGCCTGTACTTTTCCCAACAATTTTTGGTATCAGAGCGTGAGAGAGTGATCAAAACAGAGTTTCTTTCATCCAAGTTCGATTCTCATTGGGCAAAGGGTAAAGTAAAAGAGCACCTGAGTAAAACACAGTGAGGTAAACACCATAGTGAATCCAAAACTATGGCAAATAATGGCGTTAACTCCTCTTCACAACCCTTAATTCTGATATTTAAAGGAAAAAATTACTTTTTTGGAGTCTTAAAATGAAGAATATGTTCAAGTCTCAAGAGCTATGAGACTTGGTGGAGAATGAGTTTGAAGAGCTAGAGGAGAATCAGGCAGTCGATCCACGTGAACATGAGAATCGAAAGAAGGAAGCAAAAGCTCTATTTTCATCCAGTAGGTAGTTGATGATCAAAATTTTCCCAGAATTGCGGCGGCCACAACTTCCACTCAAGCATGGGAAACTCTACGTCAAGAGTATACGGGTGATAAGAAGGTAATTGTCATAAAACTACACACTCTTTGTCGTGATTTTGAAACAATATTGGCAATGCAAGAAAAAGAATATTTACAAGAGTTTTTATTTAGAGTATCTGGGGTCGTTAATCATATGAAGTCGTATGGTGAAAATATTAGCAATGAAATTTTTATGAGTAAAGTTTTGAGAAGTTTAACTAAAAAATTTGATTGTGTTGTTGATGCAACTGAAGAGTCTAAAGACTTATCTAATTATACTTTTGACTAGTTGATGAGTTCTTTACTAGCCCATGAAGTTAGGCTTAGTAGATCCTATGAAAAAGGCAAAGAGAAGGCATTTCAGGTGAAAGGGGAGTCTTCCTACACGGGGAAGGTAGAAAATTTAGGAGGTCGAGGACAAGGCAGAGGTGGCTATTATGGTCGTGGCAGCGATCGCGGTAGATGATGAAATCAATCTGCTGGTGAGCAACAATAATTCAGGAGTAATATTCAGTGTTGCTATTGTAAACAATATGGGTACAAAGAAGTTGATTGTTGGACTCAACAGAAGGATGAACAAAAACATGCCAACTTCATCGAGAAGCCTTAAGAGGAGAGTAACTTGTTTATGGCTCATTAAACTATAGATAGTAAATTAAATGATGTGTGGTTTATAGATAGTAGTTGCTCTAATCATATGTCAGGCATGAGGTCATTGTTCAAAGAGCTTGATGAGTTGCAAAAATCAGAATTTTGGCTAGGAAATAACTAATCAATTAAAGCCGAAGGTAGAGGTATTATTGCCATCAAAACTTCACATGGTAATGTAAAACTTCTCTATGATATGCAATATGTTCCTTATCTAGCCTATAATATGATGAGTGTTAGAAAATTGATGAGTACTGGATATTCAGTTATGTTTGAAAATGATTCTTGTAGCATCCATGATAAAAAAAATCAGGTCAAAAGATTGTTGGTGTTCAAATGAGTCTAATTAGAATTTTTCCACTTGATGTGTTAGTTAATGATGCAAGTAGTGCATTGGTTATTAAAGGAAGTACTGAAGCTAATATGTGGCATTTGCGGTATGGTCATTTAAATGTAAAAGGAATACAACTATTAGGCAATAAAAATATGGTTGTTGGTTTGCCTAAACTTGATACTCTTAACTTTTGTGAAGGATATGTGTATGGAAAACAAAGTACATCATCATTTCTTGTAGGCAAGGCTTGGAGAGCCTCTACTTGTCTTGAGTTAATACATGTTGATTTATATGGTCCGATGAGCACTGAATCCCTAGGAGGCAGTTGATTTTTTTTGCTATTTATTGATGATTATAGTCACATAAATTGGGTGTATTTCTTGAAATCTAAATCAATAACATTTGAAAATTTCAAGAAATTTAAGTCTTTTGTGGAGAAGCAAAGTGGATATCAGATTAGGAATCTTCGAATAGATCGAGGTGAAGAGTTTATGTCAGAAGAATTCAATATCTTTTGTGACGAGAACGACATTCGTAGAGAGCTTATAGCACCATACACACCGGAACAAAATGGAGTGGTAGAACGAAAGAATCACATTATTGTTAGATGGGTAGAACCTAATGATTGCAAGAGGCATTCCAAAGCAATTTTGGGCTGAGGTAGTAGCTACAACAGTTTATCTCTTAAATATTTCACCCACTAAGGTGGTCTATATGAAAAATATGAACAGTGTATTTTTTGGATTTTTGGATGTATAGCTTATGCATTGCTAAATTCATAATCACGTCGTAAACTCGATGAAAAATATGAAAAGTGTATTTTTTTAGGTACATTATTCAGTACAAAGCTTATAAGCTATATAATCCTGTAAATGGCAAGGTTTTGATTAGCAGGAATGTTGTGTTCAATGAAGATGCAAGTTGGGATTTCACCTCTGAGAAGATTAGTTCTGAAATTCAGTTGTCACATCTCGATGAAGTTATAGCGGCAGATTCCACACCAACCTCCTCTCCTTCAATAAATTCTTCTCCAATAACAGGCAATGAAACCATAAAAAACAATACCTTCCCATTGAGTTCAACATCAAGCTCCTCCAGTGAAATAGCACCAAGAAAATTTAAATCACTGCGAGAAATTTGTGAATCATGTTCATTTCTTTTGTATATGATAGAACCCACTTGTTTTGAAGAAGTAGTTGAAGTAGAAGAAATGGCATGATGCAATGGTTGTAGAAATGAGAGCAATCGAGCACAATCAAACATGGAAACTAATAGATCTACCAGATGGTAAGAAATCGATTGGTGTCATGTGGGTGTACAAGCTTAATACGATGCTAACGGCAGTATACAGAAGTACAAAACAAGATTTGTAGGAAAGGGGTATGCACAACAACAAGGTATTGACTTTGAACAAACTTTTTCATCGGTTGCCTATTTTGAAACAGTAAGAACTCTTTTATCTCTTGCTGCAAAATTAAATTTGTCAATTTATCAATTTTATGTGAAATATTCATTTTTAAACGGAGAGTTAGAAGAGGAAGTCTATGTTTCTCAACCTAAAGGATTTGTGGTTACTAAAAACGGGAACAAAGTCTATAGGCTTAAAAAAACTCTTTATAGCATGAAACAAGCACCCGGAACATAGTACAAAAGAATTGATTCATATTTTCTACATATTGGAATTGAGAGGAGTGAAAGTGAGCCAACAATATATGTAAAGAAGCATGACAAATATTTTCTGATTGTATGCATATATGTTGATGACATGATTTATATGGGATCCTTTTAAACCTTGGTTGCTTAATTCAAATCATGCATGATGAAAGAGTTCGAAATGACAGATTTGGGTGTGTTGAGATACTTTCTTGGATTAGAAGTGAAACAGGTGGAAGATGGTACTTTTCTTTCGCAAATGAGGTATGCAAGTAATCTTCTGTTCAAATTTGGGATGCATAAGTACATGCATAGTCCCACTAAACAATACTTTGGAGCCGCTAAAAGGGTACTATATTATATCGCTGGAACTGTTGATTTTGGGATTTGGTATTCCAAAAATGCAAATTTTAGCTTGATTGGATATAGTAATAGTGATTAGGCAGGATGTCTCGATGATCGAAGGGGTACATCAGGTAATATTTTCAGCTTGGAATATGGAGCAATTACTTGGAGTTTAAAGAAACAGGATGTTGTTGCATTATCTTCGTCAGAAGCAGAGTGTATTGCTATAACTTCTACGGCCTATCAAGCCATGTGGTTACGAAAATTGTTGGCTGATATTCTCCATGAACAAGCGGGTGCGACAAAAATATTTTGTGACAACCAAGTCACTATTGCAATGAAAAAAAATATAGCTTTCCATAGTAGAACAAAGCATATTAACATCTGTGATCATATTGTTTGCAATTTTATAGCAAAAGGAGAGATAAAGTTGAAGTTCTGCGGCACAAATAACTACGTAGTTGATATTTTCACCAAAGCTCTCTTTCAAGCTAAACATACTTATTTTCGACAAAAACTTGGAGTTAGTAATTTTGAAGCAAGGGCGAGTGTTGAATAGTGCTTCAAAATTAGTGGGACACATTTTATGTTAATGGCCCCATGTCCCCTGTTTTATGTAGATGTTATGTTCCTTGTTTCCTACTAAGTTTCAGCCTATGTCTTTGTTTTTTTCCCCACTTCTCCACTTGTCATTTAGTGCCTTATTTTTAACTTTTATTGTTTAATTGTAAGCTTATATATAGGCATGTTCTATCTTTGATTAGGACGTAGAAAAAGTCCATTGCAAAGGCTGTCTTATTTTCACTTTTGGCTTTCGTCTCTTTCGTCTCTTTTCTTTTTTGTCTTATTTCCTTTGCTTTCTCCAACATTATGTGATATTTTTGAGAGAAAACATATAATTTAAAACTAGGCTTTGATACCACATGTACGCATAATTTATTATATAAACATAATCACAATAATTCTTCAGCCTATATTTGAAAATTCTATGTTTACATTTGTTTTTCTTCTTTTTTCCTCAATAATTCTGCGTCTTGATGGTGAAAAGAAACAGACGTGTATAAAGGACCAGTTTCAAATTAAATAAAGATATTTCTAAACCGTTACCATCAAACGGTAACTTTAATCAACATTATCTTACTTCCTCAAATTGATCAATTATAATTTAGCATTTAATATTATTAAAATCATAATTATTTAATGAGCCACATATAATATATATTGGTTTTACACACTATTGATTTTGAGGCTTACTAATAATAGAGAACTATTGATTTTTTTTTTATGTCCTACTTGTCTTGTTCCCATGGTTTATACTAGTCTACTATTGAATCCTGCAATAGTGATCAATCAAGCTTGTTAATAGCTCTTTTACTCATCTTGGAGCCAGGAGGAGGAGACATTGATCGATGCTTTATTACACTAACAGCTTATGATCATTTTTATAAAGTTTCGTTGGAAGGATACCCCTTTTTGTATAATTTTCTTTGATGAAGCAATGAATCCACTCTTTGTTCCAGTTCTGGTGAGCTCGATGTATTCAAGTTTAATTTGG
The DNA here is from genome assembly GCA_025629785.1 of Erythroxylum oxycarpum. Taxonomy (NCBI): domain Eukaryota; kingdom Viridiplantae; phylum Streptophyta; class Magnoliopsida; order Malpighiales; family Erythroxylaceae; genus Erythroxylum; species Erythroxylum oxycarpum. Next base: position 33,962,695 of record JAOTAZ010000005.1, read on the forward strand.
TTCCTGTCTTTGTTATAGAATAACTAAAGAATATGAAGAGGAAGGAAATTGGACACGGAGGCAAGCCGAACTTGCTAAGAAGTTAGGCCCCAAACCCCAACTTACAACGTTAGGACTTGAATTGCTGGCAGCATGGGAGAAATTGGGAATTTGGGCTTCTTTTTACTTGTAACCTGTAAACAATAAAGAAAGGGATCACACATATTTTGAGTATTTGTAGTCTCTCATATTGCTAAAGACAAGTCGATTTGAAAATGCAAGGCTTCATCGATATCAGTTCGCCAATTTAGTGTTCTTTTGTTATCTGCAATTCGTCTTTTTAATATGAAATTTTGTTAGATATATAAATTATCACGCACCCCAATAAAATATTGTTAAAAATATTTAATGACGACTAATAGTAGAAATTATTTGAAATTAACAACCAAAATCTTAGCACTAAAGACTTGGAAAATGCCTACAGTCCTTTCCATACATAAAGAATAAATGTATATAAATTAAATATGGAGTCGTTTGTTCCTAATGAAATTATTATATAAATTAAAATAAATATGGAGTCGTCTTTTGTACATAATTTTTGATTTACAGGTTAATATAACCTTTAAATCAAAACCTATGAGTAGATTTCATGCAAAACGGGGATACATTAATTATAATTTGCATTAAATGGTGGTGAGAAGTTTTGTAAAATAAAATTAACAAAAGATATGTCATGAAGATATTGTTTTTTTTTTGTCTTCATACAATATGACTGCTGATTGGTACCGGTAACTAATACGAATATCATGGGCAATCTTTGGTTGATCAGTATAAACACTTAGATAGCGTGGATTAGTGTACAAGCACGCTAAGAACATGAGAGGATGTATAAAAAAGACGAGATTTGGATGAGAATGATGATTTCGTTTTGCTCCATTGATCCAAACTCATATTTCTTATTGAAATTGAGGTTCGTTCCAATTCCCCGAAGGCCATGGATGATGCTCCACATAATAATGGCCACGTTCCAGTAAGTCTTCAAGTTACTTTGATCTAAATCAATGTATACGGAAATTAAAGATTGCTAGATTCGATCTCTGTTTACAGATAAATGAATGAAAAGGCATATCAATACCTAATAAGATGTAATTCAGCATCTGATTGCATCTAAAACATATACATGCATTGCAGTGGATGCCGATTTTGATTAGGAAAGGCGATTTTATCGCTACCCTGATGGTTCCAGTGACTGCAACAGTTCATGACCTCAAATTGGGAATCCGGCCTTTTTGTGGGACGCCATCAGCAGGGAATCAACAACTCCTCTTCGGTAACGTGAGTCTGGAAGAAGATACGAGACTGTTGAGCGATTATGGGATTTCCAACGGCAGTGCAGTTGATATAGAACAGATGATTAGAATTGGGGTTCGAGTAGAAGATGACATACATTGGTTGACGCTGCGCATTAACACAACAATCAGAGAGTGGAAGGAAGAAATTAGGAGAAACTTTCTCGAAGACAACAACATCAACATCGACTCAATCAAACTCCGCCGAACTATCCATGGAGTTGTCTTCTTCATGGATGATAATGCAACAGTAGTTGATTCGTTAGACAAAGATGATGTCGTAGATTTGGTTATAGAGGTGTAGCTTGGCCAGCAGAACAGAAACATCCCTAATGACGGCGACTATCGTGATGCTTCCTCGTGACCATGATTTAACCAAAGTAAATTGACGCATGTCGTACTTCATTAAAGCACTCTTAAGAATAGAGTTAGGAGCTAATTAACGCCATTGTATTTCCTGTTTTCCATCAAAATACGGATCTAATTGCTGCCAATCCCAAAGAGGGCCAGTGTCTATATCCATTCCAATTTCAAAGGGTTGGCCTTGTTCTGCAGGCAATGAAATCCTTGATGTTGGTCGGCTATCGTCGATCATTTTGATTGGAGGTACTAATGGTACTATTTTAATTAGATGTTCTTGCCTCGTCACCATAACGTTTGAGTACTTCATCTACTTGCACTGCTCCAACTGGCCTTCTATCGAAGGATACCAAACATTTTGATCAGTAGTATAGCCTGCTCAAACTCAATTCATTCCTCAACTGCAAAAGAAATATATACCTTCAACAGTTTCTAGTTTTTTTTTATTCTAGTAATCTTCTTTGACCATTAATTATAGTGACCAAAAGTTACAATATAACTTGGATCTGTCAAATTTTCTATCGTATAATAATCCCAAGTTCTTCTTGAAAATGTAATAAATGATTGGAAAGTAAATTGGTTTGTCACGAATGGTTTAACCTTCGGATGTGAACCAGTTGTTGAGGAAGTAACTGTGACTATAGCTTTGTAGTCATTCATTTTCCACTCGGTTTTTCGACTGTCGGGAGCCCTTCCGTTGTAGAAAATCATGGTTCTCTTCATCCCAATGAAGCGATTATCTTTCAATGAATAAACATAGCCAAGACAACCACTGGCCTTCCAGTAGCCTGAGATTGTCAATCTGTTGGGTTTTCCACCACGCAGCTCGCATTCTTTTGTTGGAACAAAGAAAAACCAGTGCTCTGATTCTGAGTCCCTGCGACACAAGTCTCTTGACAGTGATGCGAGCAAATTAGCTTCGGCTATATACAAACCCAAGTAAGAAGAGGCGACAGGGGGATCATGCACATATGTTGTCTATGTGTGCGTGTCATTGTGACAGTTACTATACAACACTCGCAAGCTAACGAAAACAAGTACACAAAGTGTTTTCCTTTTCTATGTTAGTTACTGTTGAGAAATTTGCTGTAATGATGTGTTTTTGATACATGCGCTGTAATTTCTTATTTTGATATTTTGTTTTTTTTGTAATCCTCGATTAGTTAGAAGTTGTTGTAAATTCGTGGAGGAGCTTAAAATATGTAAGTTTGGTGAACAAACTTCCACAAGAGGTGGGAAAATTCGATGGCGTTGAATGCAGACGTCGTTGAATTGCCATGTTTTTTGCGTCATTTTAGTAGTAGGACGTGGAAAAGTACTATCCACGACGTCTTGGAGAGTTAGGTGTCGGGAAAGGCCAGGAAATTAGCTTTCCTCCCTAACCCCGCGCGAGCAACGTGATAGTGTTTTATAAAATTAATCTCCCGCCTCCCAAGCAGATGAGACGACGTCGTATCCCCCCTTATAACGACGTCGTCTCATATTCTGCGTAAATCGAAGAAAATCATCATTCATCGCACTCTCCCTTCCCTCTCCCTGGAGCCACCGTCCCTTCCACCATCCCTTCCTCTCCCTGGAGCCATCATATTCTGCGGAAGTTAGGATCTCCGTCGAGCCACCGTCCCTTCCCTCTTCCTGGAGCCATCATCTTCTATTGCCCTTGGAATCGTTGGAGTCACTCTTCAGCAATTGACGTCCTTCTGTCGTCTACAATGGGAGTGTTGGTTGAGGTAAGTAATTTGCTTGCGATTAATGTGGGCATTTGGCTATGCATTGTGTGACAGTATGTTAAGGAAGCATGCATTTGAATTTCAATCTACTTCTAGAGTTTTTGCAGGGAAAACCATAAAGAAAAAAAACCTTAAATGTGGAACCTTAATTTGAGCAAATTGTGATTATAGTTTTCCTTACTATAACATTCTTAACTTTTGGCTTGTGGACTTGTCATTATATAGTAGTGTAGTTATAAATAGAGTATAGTTCCATAAACATGAAATAAGTACCAAACCTAGCCTTCTTACTATTATATAGTCAATAATAAAGAGTGTGATTTAATTTATTCTAATCTTAATCAAAATAAATAGATCAAAATATAACTAGGAACAAAAAATTAAGAGGATTGTTTGTCGAAACATATGCAAAAGTATGTGTTCATAAGATTTTATACATTCAATTGCAGAAGTTTAGTTATAATTTATCGTGCTTGATGACAGATACTATTTGGAAGTGTGAGGAGGAGATAGTTGGAGGTGTCATTGGAAAACAAGAACCAGGTATGATAACTTATAATATAATGTTGCTCGATTGTTAATTGTTTGTTTGCATTCATACTTTAGCTATTGAATTGGCTATATGAGATGCCATATTTTGTTGTATGCAATTATGCTAAAGTAAGGATCCTGCATTCATACATAAATAGAGAAATGAAATGTCATGTTTTGTTTAATTTGTTTTGTGAAATTTTTTATTGCTCTCTCCCTAGTTCTCCGTATTGTTTATGAAATAATAATACAAAATATACATATTAGTATGTGTAGAGCAAAGTCATAATTCTTAGATACGTAGGTGGTTAGCAAAAAATTAGTTTTGCTACTTTAACAGTTAGCTTTTCTACTACGTCAGATAGGTACGTAGTAAACCATTCCTTATCCTTCGCTTACTAACATAACATAATGTTTTCATTCTTATATTGAATTTATAGGTATTTGTTGCTCGATGGACAAGAGTTGGATGAACAGTGTTAGGGTTTCTGGTGAATACATTGATGGAGTAAGGATGTTTATGAAATATGTCGCTGGAAAAAAGGGTAAAGAGTGACATTTCATGCCCTTGTGCACGTTGTATGAATTGTTATAAGAGATCTCAGACAAATATATTTGAACATTTAATGCAATTTGGCATGGACCAATCATACACCCGTTGGGTTTTACATGGTGAAGTGCCAACATATAGATTTATGCCAAGGTAAGAAAGGCTTGACACTGTAAATGTTGACATAGATGGGACAAACATTGATATTAATGAAGGTGATAGCGATGAGGAGGATGATGGGATGCAAGCTTTGCTTAATTATGTGGGTACTTTCGTAAATGATCATCCAATTAATCAAGGTGGAAGGAGTCGTCCTACAGGCATTGAACATTCTACTATGGGTGGCTTTGATGAATTGTTTAGTAAAGCTGCTGAAGAGTTGTACCCGGGATGTACGAATTATTCAAAGTTGTCTTTTCTAATGAAATTGCTTCATTTGAAAATGTACAACAAGTGGAGCATCAAGTCATTTGACATGTTACTTGTTCTGTTGAAGGATGTATTACCGAATGGTAAATCTTTGTCGAAGTCCTATTATGAAACAAATCAATTCCTACGGAGCCTAGGCTTGGGTTATGTGTCGATACATGCAAGTACGATTGTTGCCTATATTGGAAAGAGTACGAGGACTTGGAAAGTTTTCCCCAGTGTGGGACATCAAGATGGAGAATTAATGATGGCAGGGGTAAGAAGATACCACATAAAGTATTGCAGTACTTTCTATTTCAGTCTAGATTACAACAATTATTCATGTCAAGTAAGACCGCTAAAGAAATGATGTGGCATAATGATAGGCCTAAAGGTGATAGTTATAACATGGTTCATCTTTCTGATGAAGAAGCTTGGAAGAGTTTTGATGAGCTATATCCTGATTTTGCCAGAGAACCACGTAATGTTAGACTAGGGTTAGCAATTGATGGATTTAATCCACATTCTAATTTGTCAGTTTCATATAGCGTGTGGCCTGTTGTTCTCTTAGCATATAATTGACCCCCTTGGATGTCTATGGATGAGTCATTCCTTATGCTATCGTTGGTTATTCCAAGTCCGAAAGCGGTCGGTAGAGACATTGACGTCTATATGAGACCACTAATAGATAAGTTAAAGAAGTTATGGGAGGATAGTTTTGATGTATTTGATGTTTCAAAAGGAGAGAATTTTCAATTTCATGCAGCTTTAATGTGGACTGTTAATGACTTTCCAGCCTATGGTACTGTTTCTGGCTGGAGCATAAAAGGTTACATGGCATGTCCTATTTGTAACTAGGACACTCCTTCTTGTAAGTTAAGAAGTAAGATTGGATACTTAGGCCATCGTCGTTTTCTTTCGTATAATCATCCATGGAGAAAAAGCAAGAAGTTTGATGGCAAGAGTGATCATCGACCTATACATAACTTCATTACTGGAGATGATATGGTGGAACAATTAAGTCATATGCAGAATATATGTTATGGCAAGCACCCCAGCAATAAGAGGAGAAGGAGATTGGAAGGAGAGTTTAATTGGAATAAAAAAAAGTATTCTTTTTGAACTACCATATTGGCATAAGTTAAGATTAAGGCACAACCTTGATGTCATGCATATAGAAAAGAATATTTGTGACAATATCCTTGGTACTTTGATGAATGTTGAAGGTAAAATGAAAGATACAATCAAGGCTCGACTGGATTTGGAAGATATGAATATTCGAAAAGAATTACACCTATTAAGAGCAACTGATGGAACTATTGTGGGAAAACGTCTAGCATGCTATACAATGTCTTCCCATGAGAAGAAGAAGTTTTGTGAGTTTGAAAAGCAGGTGAAGTTTCTAGATGGTTATGCATCGAATATATCTAGATGTTTTAATGTTAATGAAAGGAAGATTACTAGACTTAAGTCTCATGATTGTCATATACTATTACAAAACATTCTTCCATTAGGCACGCGTGCCATCTTGAATAAAGATGTGACAGGTGTTTTAATGGAGTTGGGGGACTTCTTTTGCCGAATTTGTGGACGAAGTCTTAATAAGGATGACGTACAGAAGATGTGTCATGAGATTACTTTAATCTTATGAAAACTTGAAATGATATACCCACTGACATTCTTTGATGTCATGGTACATTTAGCTATTCATTTGCCAAATGAAGCCTTACTTGACGGAGCAGTTGCGTATAGATGGATGTATCCAATTGAGAGGTATTATTTAAATTTATCTTATTACTTTTAAAAGTTAACTAAATAGTGCCCTATCTAATTATGGTTAATCATTTGTTAAGATTCCTAGGTACACTAAAGGGATTTGTTAGAAATAAAACACGTCTAGAAGGGTCAATTGTTAAAACATATGTTGTTAAAGAGTGATCTAAAAGGAATTGAAACCAATTTCAACGTGCCAGAGAGAATCAATGATATGGTTGATGGAAGTGACATATCAATGTTCTCCCAACAATGTAAGACGATTTGTGTTGGCAAAACAATTTCCTACAAATGAGCTAGAGATTGCACATTGGTATGTGCTTATGAATTGTCATGAGATTGGACCTTTAATTGAGTAAGCTTTTCTAACCTATCGTGAAATTAAGATATGTTATAAGCAGAGATATTTCATATAATTTTGATTGAATTTTAATCATCCATAGTGAGCATATGGATGAGTTAAGGCAACAAAGTCCATTATATGTTGACAGGAGACTTAAAGAACAATTTTCTTCATGGTTTAAGCATCAGGTAAGAAGAAGGTTTGTACGTGGTGTATACTAATAAGTATATATTATTAACTACTTTTCCTTTCTTGTTATAGATGACGACATTAACTAGTTGGCGCGAAGGAAATAACTTTAAGTCTTTGTATGCATTAGCTTGTGGACCTCATAGTTTGGTGCAAAAGTATACTATATGCAATACAAATGGGATACGATTTCGTACTGAAGCCCGAGATATGCGTACGATTACAAAAAATAGTGGTGTTGCAGTGTTAGGAAATAACGGGGAAGATAATATTACATTTTATGGGAAGCTGACAGATATTATCAGGCTTGAATATGTTAGGGGTAAAAGTGTTGTGCTTTTCAAATGCAAATGGTACAATCTTGTTAATTAAAATTTGAGGGTCAACGACATTGTAAAAAGCATCAATGTAACTAAGTTTTGATTCAAGTATGACCCATTAATTTTGGCAAACCAAGCGAAGCAAGTTTTTCTAGTTATGGATTTGTTACTCGGTTCAAATTGGCGGATTGTGCAAGAATGTGAAGTTATAAGTGTGTATGATATCCCTTCCAATACTAATGAAGAAGGTTCAAATGACATTCAGGAGTCTTACAAAGTTCTAGTCGAAGTCGAGGAATGTTCCTTGGAGTTTTTAGATCGAGCTGATATTGCATTTGATGTAATAAATGATGTTGTATTGAATTCTAAGTAATGTTTATATGACGATTTAGGTTACCTAGACACAAGCAGTAGTGAGAATGAATGTGATATTGTATTGGAAGAGTCCACCGACGACGATGATGAGTAAATTCTTATTATGCAATTGAACCTTAGTTGTGTGCCATTGTTGAATGTCCGATGATATTGTGTGCTATTGTTGAGCAACTATTAATTTGTAGATAAAAGTTAAATGCCACCAATATTTATTTCACTCTCTTCACTTCATATAGTTGGACTTTATGTTTATGAATTTTGTTCTTATCGCCCTTTATCTAAAACTATTGATAAATTTAACACTACAATTTTTTTTTTACATTTTAGGTACTTTTGCCTAAGAGTTCAAAAATCATTCAGCTGTGGTGTCATTTGTAGTGGAGCAATATCTAGAGGTAATTTTGTACCTTTAAAATTGTTAAGTTATTTTCACATTATCTAGTGTTCTGGATGCTTTTAGGTCAAGTATTCATAATTTGAAATCTTTAACTATATGATAGGGCTTTGTTACACTAGCTATTCAAACG
>JAOTAZ010000005.1:33974449-33986949 GCA_025629785.1 Erythroxylum oxycarpum
AATCTTTCAACTCTAGTCAGATTGGAGATATAAATGCTCGAGTGGTGACTTGTCAACATACTCTCAATATCATCCAATATCAAATGCGAGTCCTACCTAATAGGCCCCATCTCGCTGCTGAGGAACAGGCGGCTTTGACCCAGTTGTTCTAGGCTTTAACTGACCAGGAATCTTTTTATAAACAAGCTTCTCGTGTCAAGTGGCTTCACGAGGGGGATAGGAACACTAAATTCTTCCATAAATCTGTCTTGTCGAATCAGAATAGAAACAATATCCACTCCTTGCTGGGTCACAATGGACATAGGATTACTGCCTTCGAAGAAATTCAAAACCTTTTTCTGACTTTCTTTCAAGACTCTATTGGTACTAAAAAAGCCTTAGCTCCCTGCTGTGAGTATGTGTCTGCTCTTTTTCCTACCCCAATTCCTGAGCACTTTCGCCTTAACCTGGTAGCAGATGTTACGCCTCAGGAGATTAGAGAAGTCTTCTTTTCCTTCAATCCGAATAAAGCCCCAGGCCCGGATGGCTTTAATGGCCATTTCTTTAAACATACATGGCACATTATTAAGACTGATGTCACTAGGGCAATCCAAGATTTTTTCCAACATGGGCAGCTCCTCAAAGAGCTTAATTCAACGTTTATATCCCTTATCCCAAAGACCAATCATCCCTCTACTGTTTCGGATTATAGACCTATCTCTTGTTGTAACATAATTTATAAGGTGATCACAAAAATCATATCCAATCGACTTAGAGCGATCCTTCCCCTCCTCATCAGTCCAAACCAGTGTGCTTTCCTAAAAAATCGTCGTATAGGAGACAACATCCTGCTAGCCCAGGAAATCTTTAAGAACTACCACCTCTCTAACAAGCATAAGATACGTGCTTTCAAAATTGACTTGGCCAAAGCTTATGATTCCATTCAATGGGACTTCCTCCTCAATGTGTTGCTAGTTGTAAGGTTTCCTCCTATGTTTATTAGGTGGATTGAAGAGTGTGTAATCTCGCCCTCTTATTCTATCTTGATCAATGGGTCTCCTACTAACTTTTTCCGTGGGAAGTCTGGTTTACGACAAGGTGACCCCCTCTCTCCGTACCTGTTTATCCTTTGTATAGAAGTGTTTTCTAGGACCCTTAATGATACAATAGCCGCCACTCCTACTTTTCAGTTCAATTGGAGGTGCAAAACTCTTAAATTGTCCCATCTTTTGTTTGCTGATGATCTATTACTGTTCTGCCATGCTGATCCTATCTCGGTGAATACCTTGCTTACCTGCTTGCGTACCTTTTCTTCTTTCTCTGGTTTGGAAATGAATCCTAGTAAAAGTCAATTCTTTTTATCTCCTGATGTGGATCCTTTGTCCCTTCAATTGGAAACCACGTCGGGGCTTACTTGGGGTGCTCTTCCCATTCGTTATCTTGGTGTGCCTCTCTTAACAAGTAGATTGTCTAGGCGAGATTGTATTCCGCTGTTGGATAAAATTGATGCCCGAGTTAATAAGTGGACCCATAAAGAAATTGAGATTGTATTCCGCTGTTGAGATTGTATTCCGCTGGGCTAGCCACTTCCTGCTTCCTCTCTTTGTCATTAAAGAAATTGAGTCTAAACTTAGGAACCTCCTATGGTCTGGTAAGGTTGAGTCTAACTCTCATTCTAGGGTAAAGTGGAATGATTTTTGAAGACCTAAATCTGAGGGTGGGCTGGGGCTTAAACATTTATCTACTTGGAACAATGTCTTACTAGGAAAATGGATCTAGATTCTGTTCAATGATAAGGAAGCATTGTCGGTGAAGTGGGCTCATTCTATTATTCTTAGACGGTGTACTTTCTGGAGTGCTCGACCTACTAATAATAGCTCTTGGAGTTGGCGGAAACTTATTCAGGTTAGGAATATTATTGGGAATCACTTCATATTTAAAATTGGCAACAAAATTTCTACTCTCTTATGGCAGGACCCTTGGCACCCCAGTGGTATCCTCAATAATCTCTCGACTCCTAGAGCTATCAATGGGTCAAAACTTCCAATGATTGCAAAAGTAGCAGACATTATCAGAGACAATATGTGGTGTTGGCAGGGTGCAACTATGGAGACCATTTGTACCCTTGAGCCTTTACCATATCAACCGGATGGGTCTAAGTCGGATCACCTTGAATTGACGGCTAGCCCTACAAGAATTTACACTAATACTTCAGCTTATAACTTGTTGAGACCTCCTCTTCCCAAAGTACCTTGGCACAAGTTAGTCTGGCGCAAAGGGACCAACCCAAGGCATGCCTTTATCTTGTGGCTAGCTGTCCAAAATAAGCTCCAGACTAGGGACCAGCTCCTTTATACTTATCTCCTTAATCATTGTTCTCTCTGTCTTGCGGCTAATGAGTCTTCCAACCACCTCTTTTTTGAATGTTCCTTCTCCCAATCAGTGTGGTTACATTGCCTCACCCATTTTCAACTCCACACTCCTCATCTGCTCAACCTCCAATATGTCCTCCATTGGTTTACCCAACCCCAAAGTCACAGACACATTGACCTTAACATCTTCCTCACCCTCCTTGCTGTTATTGTTTACAACTTATGGTCTGAAAGAAACCTTCAAACCTTCCAAAATGTAGCTTTGGAAGAGGGGGGAATATTATCACTAAAGTAATCTTCTAAGTACAGGAACAACTTAGCTTAAACACTGAGCGAAGGTAAATGGAGTTATCTTTCCTCTTCTTGTTTCTTCTCTTTCTTTTACAGGTATGCCTATCGGTGTTCGAACGTGAGTTGTGGTCTCTCTACAACTCCTCTTTGCTGGAAGCATCAAGCTAGACCTTACAGCTGTGCTTGGTCCCAATGCTACAAGCTTCTTTCCTTTGGCACTCTCCCCGTCAGAGAGCCACTTCTATTGACTAATGCGAGCACTGGACTGTTTGATTTTTTTTATGTTGTTTGCGTCTTTTATCTTGCTATGGTTGTGATGCTGGTAATCTAGCCTTTCTGTGCGTTTTGAGGTTACTAGACAAGCTTACATTGGTTTATGGTTGTTTGGTGGGGGAAAAGGCCTAGGTTTCCTCTTGTTGCTGTTAGTTTCCTTAGTTGGGGTTAGAGACTGTCGCTTTAGTTTTTTTTCAACGTTGTACATAATTTTCTTTATTTATAAATTCTTTGAATTATAAATAAAAATAAAAAATAAATGAAGACATATTGTAACTTCAATACATTTTTTCAATATTCATCTGTTGCATTAGCTTCATTTGTGAAAGATTGTAACTACATTTCTTTGAATAAGTTCTTAAAATTCTTCAATCTAGCGCTTAATACATTATACTTGTTCTTCAATTGAATGTTAGTGTACTCTTTATTGAATTTTGTTTGAAGACCTAAGTTAATATTTTTCCAACTAGATTTGGAAAGATAACAGTTGTTCAATTTTCCATTGTGTCATTCCATATATTATCATTTTCATTTATTTCCACACAATCATTGGAATTGTTCATGTTGTTTTAAGCTTCCGTCATTAGACAAAGACATATAGTACATTTAATCATATGCAAAAAAACATCTAAGTTACCTTTTCCAAAAAATTAATAACTTTGTATTTAATCACATAAAAAATATCTAAATTGCTATTTTAGGAAAATCAACACTTTTCACTTTTAAAGTGATCAATCGATAATTGAAATTTGATCCAATGATACAATAGAAAGTTACCAATTTATGGCAACTCATTATTCCATGCATGAGACATTTAACTCTAAGTAGAGAGAAAATTTGAAAAAATTAAATTTTCATCAGTTAAATACTATATCAATATTGACGTGATTTTTTTTTTAATTTTTTAGAAAAGTAATAACTCCAATGTTAAGTAATTAAGTTTTTCTAAATTAACCATAAAGTGAGTCCTTCTATCATGTGGTAGCAGGACCCACTTTTATATATTTCAAATAATTTGTATCACCTCTCATATGACAAAATAGTTCACTTTTTATTTAAAAAATAAAAAATAATGTCACATCAATATTGATATGAAACTTTATTGACGGACAGTTAATCTTGTTAAAATTTTCATCAATTTATGATTTGTTTTGAATGTGTTGAAAATATTAGGGTTTAGTTTGAACATTTCAAAATGCTAAGATCTGTTTCATATTTTGTTATAAAGGTTTAAGTTTGAAATACATTTTAAATCTAATTGTAAATTTAAAGTGGTACATGAACGATATGTACATATTTCTCATTTTCCTTTGGTCTTTAAAACTAACATCTTATACTTCTAACTTCTTAACTAATGATCATGAAAAAATTGAAGAAATTTGACAACACTTCCTTCTAGAAAAATGTTCCTCATTGTCTTAATTTTCTAATGACACCAAAATCATTCAATTTGATTTGGGAATCTGAAAGTTATATGCCAAACATTTCCAAACTATTCTTATACTAAAACAATATTTTGTACTCAACTTCTATCCAAAAATTGAAATTCTTAGAGACTGAATTAGAACTCGATTTCATCAGATAATTTGTAGCCCTATTTATCTAGTTTAATTCAAATTAAAAATTATTTCATTTGGATAACTAAAGAAAAAGTTATGGCTAAAACACCGAAGCATGCTTAATAAACATGTTCCAACTACATTTTCCAACTTTTAATTCCAACATTTCACATATAATAGTTCTAACTTCTAAGAAAAGTTTAGGTTCTAAGTTCTTCACTAAGCCTCTCTCTTCACCAATATTTCACAGTTTGCTGTCCAAGTTGGCTTTGATTAATTTTCATCAAAGTCCAACCTGAGGGGGGATGTAAAGATTATAATTAGTGTTTGTTTTTTGTTGATTTTCCGTGTTTGTTATAGTAACTAATTAGTTACTGTGGAGGAGTATTGTTTTTTGTTAGCTCGGTAACTAACCTTTCAATGTAAAGTCTGAACTATATTTAAGCTCACATTGAGCTTAATTATGATTATGAAAATACAGTGAGAAAATTTTATTTTCTCTCTCTTAAATCACTATTCCATATTATTCATAATTACTGGTTTATGGAAAATAAAAATTGCTTGCTGCATCTGAAAAACTAGGAATACCATAATAGTTCTGGAATTATGGATAAGTTAAAAACTTCTAGAGTTATGAGATAACCGTATCTAGAATTTATAACAAAACCAGAAAAAACATATAGAGTTTTATTTAGTTTGTGTTGTTCACAATTTCTAGAAATAAGAAACCTAGAAACCCAGAATTAGACGATAAGGATGCTGCCACCTTTGGTCGGGTGTATTGGTTTTGCAAATTAAAAGACATGGTGATGTCAAGAAAAATAGATCGCTAAACCGAGGAGGCACTGGGGTTTTATTGTTGTATTTTAGTGTTTTTCTTTGTGTTGTTTGCGAAATATGCTTTGGTGCAGTTGCCAACTGTTGGCGATTGGAATAAGGGTATACCGTATGTGGAGAATGGGTGTGTTTGTGAATCTGGATCTGCATTTATTAGATTGTTTATGTTTGTTTAAATGTATAATTTTCTGGGTTGCTGTTTGTAAACCTGATTTTTTTTCTCGATGTATTGTCTTTCGGAATATAACATGAAGCATGGGCTTGGAGATCATCGCTAGTCGATGGCGATGAGAGACGTCGCTGGTCGATGGTGGCTTAGAGGCTGGCTGAATGACGAAATAAGATATTGTTTGGGACTGCTTTGTTGCGTTTTAAAACGAGTGTCAGTGTTTTACAGCTTCTGTGTTTCTTCTTATGGAGCCTTCCGAGCCGGAGGGTCACCTCCCCAAGCCTGGCTGGACTCGGAAACGCGAGGAAGCCCCGCCGCCCCGTACCCTGCCTTCATACAGTGCTGCTGTCACGGGGGATACCCCTGAAGCCTCCAAGGGTGCGAACCCCGCCTGGCCCCTTGAGGCACCCGTTGAACCTGCCGAGGGTGACATCCGCCAACTCCCCGATGAGGAAGGAGGCGGCATCGTCCTGTCCCAGCCTTTTCAACAATAACTCGATAGTCGCTGGTCCCAAGCTGTAGTAGTCAAGCTCTTGGGACGCCGCATTAGCTATCAAACCTTCGCCACCCGGTTGCGTCTCCTATGGAAACCCCAAGGACCGATAAAGATTGTCGATTTGGACCACGAGTTCATCCTTATTCGGTTTAGAGACGAAAAAGACTACCTGCATGCCCTCACTGATGGCCCGTGGATCATCTACGGTCAGGCGATCTCTGTTCAACGATGGACTCCCGCCTTCAGGCCGTTTCTCCACCAAATTCATCGGGCCGTCGTCTGGATACGCTTCCCAGACCTCCCGATAGTGCGTTATAACCCCGGTGTCCTTAAAGCTCTAGGCGATTGGGTCGGTACCACTGTCCACATCGACGATAACACTCTCTTTTCCCAACGGGGTAGCTGTGCCCGCCTTGCTGTGGATATCGATTTCTCCTCCCCGCTGCGTCCTTACATGATATTGGATGGTGAACCCTTACATGTGGAATATGAGGGGCTACCGTCCATCTATTTCGCCTGTGGCAAGGTGGGCCATGCTGCTTCGGGGTGTCCGTTGAAGGTTGCCACACCTCTTGCTTCATCTCCCTCCGCCAGCGACTCTCTCACCTGTCCGGAGTTAGTGGCCGCCACGTCGTCTGGCCCTGACTCCTCTTCTACTCGTCCCAGTTCGGTGTCTCCAACGGACGGCTCTGCTGTCAGACGCAAACCATCTTCGGGTGCTCCTCAGCTCGGCTTTGGCTCGTGGATGACTGTCCAACGCCAGTCTCGAGCCCCTCCCAAACGCCCAGACTCCACTAGCCAACGTTCAGGAAAAGCCATCAATCAGGGGTCCTCTCAGAGACAGGAATCACGCTTTTCAGTCTTGACAGACATGGAGACTGTAGACCAACATGACGTGCCTCTGCTTGCCGCCTCCCAGCTGTCTCCACCTATAGTCTTTGGAGCTCGATTAGATGTTAATTCTGGGAAAGCCAAAAAGAAAACCCTGCCCAAAACTCCTACACCTAGGCCTAAAGGGCCCCATCCAGGCCATGGGCCTAAGGCCCCTCATCCCTCCCCTTTAGGGGCCACCTCCAACCCTCCTGAGCCCACCTTCCGGTTGCCCAACCCCAGCCCCCCTCCCTCACGCCAGCCCAGCAGCAATCAAACTCACATAGCTATCGAGCTTGGCACTCCCTCTGAAATGGTTTGTGCCCCCACCTTCTCGGGACCGAGGCTCCGGTTGTTGAGGAGCGTCCCCAACATATGGATGGGGTCGAAAATCCGTCTGCTCCTGGGCCGCCCAGTGAGGACGTGGACATGCCCCACCCTGTCCCACCTGACCTTGCTTACGGAGATGGAATCTCCGCATCTCTTCCGGACGTGCATGCTGCTGCTGGGCCAACGGATCAGTCTATGGCTGAAGATCTCTCCACTCCCTCTGGAGGTATCGTCTCTCACTAGTTTTTGTTTTGATGATTTTAATCTGGAATTGTCAAGGGGCAGGGGGCGTACTCTCCATGCCATTCTCCGGAATTACATTAGGACTTACAATCCTAGGATTCTTGTCTTGCTAGAAACTAGGATTAGCGACCCCAGGGCCGAGACTATAGTCCGCGCCTTAGGGTTTGATTTTTCTTTCCGTATTGAGGCCGCGGTTTTTTCGGGCGGGATATGGCTGCTTTGGAAAGCCGAGTTGAACGTCCAAATTTTACCACTAATTTATCCATACCACGATCCAGTTTGCCTCTCAGACTTTCAATTTCACTGCGGTCTATACTAGCCCTCAGGCCACTACTCAGCGTTGCCTTTGGCCTCTTTTGGCTTGGGTTGGCCGTACCACCTCCCATCCCTGGCTTATTGGTGGGGACTTCAACGCTAAGCTCGAAATTGCTGACAAGAGAGGGGGGCTCCCCTCTCGAGAGTGGTCAATCCTCGTTTTCAGAAGTGGGTGCATGAGTGTCATCTCCATGACCTAGGGTTTGTCGGATCCCGGTTTACTTGGCACCGCGGTAGGGCCTACGCTCGCCTGGATAGGGTCTTTGGCTCGTCGGCCTGGCTCTAGGCTTTTCCTCGAGTCGAAAATCACCATCTCCCCTTCCTCGGCTCGGACCACCGTCCTTTGTCGATTTACCTGCACCGTCCCACGCCTCCAGCCCAGCACACCACGTCGTTTCGGTTCCAAAATGCTTGGCTCACCCACCTTGAGTTTGCTGCCGTCGTCGCCCGCCACTGGGCGCTAACCGCGGGGGCTCTGTACCACTCACTGACCCAGTTCTCCACGCATCTCCACCAATGGAACCTTTCAATTTTTGGCAATATTTTCCAGAGGAAGAACCGCCTTCTCGCTCGGCTTCGAGGGATCCAAAAGGCCATGACGCCGGCCAACATAGACGCCCTTTTGGATCTGGAGGACCACCTGGGCAAAGAGCTGGTCCATATCCTTTGTGAAGAGAAGTTTACTGGCACCAGCAATCGAAGTGCGACTGGCTCTCGCATGGCGATCGTAACACGAAGTACTATCATACGCTCACGATGACCAAACGCAAGAAACTCCGCATCGAGAGCCTTCATGACTTTACTGGGGTTCACCTTTCGAAACCCGACACCCTGCGCCAGCATGTTCGGGATTATTTTGTCAATTTGTACTCCTCGGCGGCTGGGTCTCGCCTGTGCTTCCCTATTTCTGGCGCTTTCCCTCCTCTATCTCTGGACAGCTTGCAACCCCTGACCCTCCCGGTTATCGCCAATGAAGTCCAGTCTGCTGTTTTTGCCATGAACCCCAATAAAGCTCCTGGAGTGGATGGTTTTAATGCCCTTTTCTTTCAGCGGCAATGGGTGCAGGTTGGTCCCGCAGTGACGGATTATGTCCAAGCCGTTTACAGGCTGGAACATTGGGAGCCTGCTTTCAATCAAACTACCCTTGTGTTGATCCCTAAAGTTCCCTCCCCGTGGATTATCACTCAATTTCGTCCGATTAGCCCCTGTAATGTCATCTACAAAATCCTGTCCAAAGTCCTTGTGAATCGCCTCAAACCTTTTATGGATCGGCTTGTCCGGGCACCCCAGACGAGTTTCATCCCGGGTCGCCAGCCTACGGGCAATATTATCATCGCTCAGGAAGTGATTCACACGATGCGTAACAAGAGGGGCAAGAAGGCTCTGATGGCCATTAAGGTCGATCTGGAAAAAGCCTATGACCGGTTTCGTTGGGATTTTCTCCAAGATATGTTAACGGACATAGGTCTCCCACTTGCTCTCATCTCGCTCCTTATAGCCTGCGTCACAACGGTTACTTTCCGAGTAGCGTGGCAAGGCTCCCTGACGGACCCGTTTCTTCCCTCTCGAGGGCTCCGCCAGGGTGACCTCCTCTCGCCCTACCTCTTTATCCTTTGCATGGAGCATTTGGGCCAGCTTATTTTGCATCATGTGGCCCTCGGTTCTTGGCGGCCGATTAAACTTAGTCCGACCGGCCCCCCTTTATCGCATCTCTTTTTTGCTGATGACCTTATCTTTTTCACCAAAGCCACGCCCTCGCAAGCTCAGGTCATTGCTCGAACTTTGGACGATTTCTGTCAAACCTCGGGAGAGAAATTGAACATCAACAAAACCCGGATCTACTTTTCTAAGAATGTGTCCCCTGCTCTTGCTCGCCAAATCAGCCACGACCTTCACATTTCCCGAACGCATAATTTTGGGAAATATTTAGGCGTCCCCTTGCTCCACGAACGTTCTTCGCGTCGCACGTATCAGCACATCCTTGATTCCGCTCAGCAGCGCCTTGCTGGTTGGCGGGCTCGAGTCTTATCCCTGGTAGGCCGAGTTACCCTCACTCAGTCTGTGCTCGCAGCCTTACCCACTTATACCATGCAAACTGTTCGTCTCCCTCGGCAGCTGTGCGACGATTTAGAACGACTCATGCGTGCTTTTATCTGGGGCTCTACGGGGGAGACCCGTAAAATCCACCTAACCAGTTGGGACACTGTTTGTCAGTCCAAAAAGGCAGGCGGCTTGGGTATTAAGCGTATTCGCTCCTCTAACAATGCTCTTCTGGCCAAGTTGGGGTGGGCTCTGCTCACCAACCCCCAGGCCTTTTGGGTTCAAATTCTGCAGGCTAAGTACCGAGTTGACATGCACCATATCCCGACTACCCTGGCACTGGTGGGGGCTTCGAGCCTCTAGCGTGGTATGTCTGCGACTTGGCATGTTGTTCGAAGCGGCCTGCTCTGGCAGCTTGGCAACGGTCGGCGAGTCCTGTTCTGGATGGACAATTGGCTTAGAGCTTGGGGGCCCCTCCTCTCTGTTGCGACCTCCCCTGTCCCCGATACTGCCCTCACTATCTCGATTGCTGACCTCCGTAACACTGACGGCACCTGGTAGTGGTACCGGTTCCAACAGTACCTCCCTTCGACTGTCTGCCTGGCCATCGCTGCGCTTTCCCCTGCTTCAGATTGTAACGAGGAAGATACCCCTCAGTGGAGCACTATGGCTCATGGATGTTTCACTGTCGCGTCGGCTTATGACCTTCTCGAAGGAAGCCCTGCTGATGCCCAAAACCACCTCTGGGCTTTAATTTGGAAATGGGCGAGGCCCCAGCGGATTCGCGCTTTCCTTTGGTTGTTGGCCAAAGGCAAATTGCTGACCAATCAACAATGCCAGCTTCGTCACCTTGCTACGGATGGCGTATTGCTACCACTGTGGTCACGCCGAGTCTATTTTACATGCCCTTCGGGATTGTCAGTAAGCTCGGGACATCTGGTTGAGCTTTCCCCAGGTCCTCTGGGACCCAATGTTTTTTCTTCAGGACACCGTTACCTGGCCGTCTTCCAACCTTACGCAGCACCATCCAGTCTGCTCCTTATCTTGGACTTCCATCTTCGGCGTTACCTGCTGGTTTCTCTGGTACTGGCAGAATCAGAGTATTTTCATCCCAGATGCTGTTTGTCCGGAGGCGGCTGATCGCGTCATTCTCGACTACCTTGGTTGGATGGAAAGGGCTAGAGTGGCGGAAAGCCGTGTGTTCCCAACCCGAGGTTTACCTCGTTGGGTGGAGTAAGCCGCTTGTGGGCTGGGTCAACCTTAATACTGATGGGGCTGTGAAACAGGGCGGTAGACTCAGTACAGCTGGGGGGATCCTCCGTGATTGCCATGGCAGTTGGTGTGGCGGCTTTACCCAGCAACTTCCTCAAGGGCCACCGCTCTCCTCTGAACTCTGGGGCGTCCACTCGGGACTTCACCTCGCCTGGAACCTGGGCTTCCGACAAGTCATTGTGGAAGTGGACTCCCTCGAGGTTATTAATTTACTTTCCCCTTCTAATTTTGTCGTGACTGATACTTCCTTTTTGGTGCTAGGTATTTGGCGACTCGTCCAGAGCGACTGGGAGATCCAGCTACAACATGTTCCCAGGGAGGGGAATCAATGCGCGGATCACCTCGCCTCACTAGCTATTCACTTCGGCACCGGTTTACACATTTTCCAGGAGGCCCCTCTAACTGTTTTGGACTGTCTTCTTTGAGACCACTAGTTTAGTTTAGTTTGTTTTTCTTTCCTTGTTTATTCAAAAAAAAAAACGAGTGTCGGTGGCATGGAAGTTGTTGGAGACAGGTGGCTTCATCTAAGCGTCAGAGAATCATAGTGGCGAGTAGTGGCAGCAGCGTAGTTCGGCGGCGTGAGACGTCCCTGAAGAAGACGACGGCGACGCAACATATCTAGAAAACCCAAATATGAAAAGACGATGGCATGCACCCCCACAGAGAAAGAGCAAGTTTACGTCCAACGCCACTGTCACTTGCGTTGCATGCTTCATTTAACTGTCGTGGCACGCGCCTATACTTTTGGCACGTTACAGATTCCAATTTATTTTTATAGTTTAAGACTTAATTTTAATTAAATTGGTGTAATTGAAGTTAAGTAGCTTTAATTTCCTAATAAATTTGAAAAGGTGTTCCTAATTGTTTGGAAATTGTTTTGAAATGTTTATGTTATTATAATTATCCTTTAGAATTTAGTTTAATTTTTCAAGAGTTGAATTATTAAATTAAACTAATTATAACTCAAGTCCAAAATTAAAATAATTGTTTTTCTTAATATGATAAAGATTAATAATTATATTGCTTCTTAATTAATTTTAGAAAAGTAGCTTCTAAAATTAGAATTAATAAGTTTCGATTAGATTGAAATTAATTAATGTGACTCCTTAAAATTAAGAAAAATGTTTTCTTAAGTTATTAAGAAAGTTGTTTCTTAATTAAATTTATTTACTTCAATTTGATTGAGATAAACTAAAATTTTGGTTTTATTTGTTTAGAGAATTCTTATTCGTTCTATTTAGAAATAGTTTCTTTATTTATGAATAATAAGTTTCTTGAATTTTAGAAAAAGTATTTTTCTTGGTTAATTTTTTAAAAGTGTTTTATTTATTAGTTATGAAAAATATGTTTTCCTTAATATTTTCAAATAGCTTTCTAATTTATCAAAGAAATTTTTTAATTAATTAATAAATAAATCTCTAAATAAATCAATGAAGATATTTCATAATTACATT
>JAOTAZ010000005.1:34077476-34088215 GCA_025629785.1 Erythroxylum oxycarpum
CAAAACAAAGAAGGCACGTCGGGGGTTGTGTCCCGATTAGCCCCTCCGACGCTCAAGTCAGTCTTTTGGTGAAGGTGGGAACGCTGTAAGCAAGGAAAAACTAGGGTTATGATTGTGTGTACCTTTGTTACGGTAGAATTATACCTTATATATGGAGCGACAATTAGGTTTAGGTCTTTACGTGTGCATGGGAGTCTCTCACATGCGGACGGGCTAAGGGGAGCATGGATTGGACCTGAGTTTGACATAGCCAGTGGGTATGAGACTGATCTTTGAAGGATGGACCAATCGGCCCATGGGGCATTATGACTGAGTTCGGGCCCTGCACGACCGACCCGACCATAAGCCCCCCTACTTCTCGAGTTTGAGCGAAGAGAAGGGTCGAAGGAGTATGCGTGAGTCTTGGAGCTCGTCCGTGAGATAGTTCGGAGTAGGCCCGATCGGTCGGACATTGGCATTATAGCTCGTCCATGAGATAGCTCGGGGCAAGCCCAATCAATCGGATTTTAACGGGTAGTGCATGACTGCTCGTATTGGGACCATTCGGTGGAGTGTCTCAATTGGTCGGCATTGGCGATTATTGCATGACAGCTCGCGCCAAAGTAGGTCGGGGGGTCATCATTAGCGAACGCGTGGCGGTACTTGAAGCAATTATTATTTGACGGCGCGTGCCCTCTGATAGCTTTTCCAGAATCTGAAGCGTATCGTCCTTGTAACCGTTGTGCAGTTGTCCCGTTTGTCCTTCAACCGTCATTCAATTTGTGTCGAGGCCGAGTGATCAACCGTAGTCGATTTGTGTAAATGCCGAGCGAGGTGAGCAAGGGTCCCAAGGATTTCGTCTTGGCGACCCGACCGACCGTGGTCAATCTATGGAGATGCCGAGCGATGGCGAGTGAGGGCCCCAAGGATCTTGTCTTGGCGACCCGACCGACCGTGGTCGATCTATGGAGATGCCAAGCGATGGCAAGCGAGGGTCCCAAGGATCTTGTTTTGGCGACCCGACCGACCGTGGTCGATCTATGGAGATGGCGAGCGAGAGTCCCAAGGATCTTGTCTTGGCGACCCGACCGACCGTGGTTGATCTATGGAGATGCCGAGCGAGGGTCCTAAGGATCTTGTTTTGGCGACCCAACCGACCGTGATCGATCTATGGAGATGCCAAGCGATGCCGAGTTGAATTTTCTACTCTTTGCCGCATATAATGAAATTTTTTTATTGCCAAGAAATTTGAAAACCCCTTTATTGATGATAATGAGGGCGTGGGCCGTTAAAAAACCTGTCTGGCAGGGACAGGAAAAAGGTACCCACAAGTCTTGTACAAAAACAATATGTTAATAAACATTAACTAAAAGAAAACTTATCTACTGGTAGAATGCTTTTAGGTTCCGAGAGTTCCATGGCCTTGGTAAAACTTTCCCATCTGCGTCACGTAAAACGTAGGAGCCATGCCCGACTTGTTTGACCACCTGGTAGGGTCCTTCCCATGCTTGTCTGAGCTTTCTAGGATGTTTCCCAGCTGCCTCGGCTTTGTGTAGGACGTATCCCCCCACCTTTACATCGCTCGGCCTTACTCTTCTGTTATAGAACCTTACTGCTTTCTGTCTGACGGCCTCCGAGCGAGCGGTAGCACTTTCTCTATCTTCGCTGAGAAGAACGAGTTCCGCTCTACGGGCTTCATTATTCCGTTCCTCTTCATAGCCCGACACTCTCTGATTCGATATCGCCACTTCTACTGGGACTAAAGCTTCTGCCCCGAAAGTCATCCGGAAAGGGGTCTCCCCGGTCGCCCCGTTCGGTGTGGTCTTGTATGCCCACAACATTTCATCAATTTCATCTACCCAAGTTTTTCGTCCGTCGAGGCATTTTTTAAGGGCGCTCATAATCTTCTTGTTGGTGTTCTCCGCGAGACCGTTACTCTGGGGGTGAGCTACTAAAGTCAGTTGTAGCCGTATCCTTAGTCGGTCACAAAAATCTCTGAACCTTTCGTTGTCAAATTGCCGACCGTTGTCTGCTACCAGCACCATTGGCATTCCAAAGCGAGTCAGTATGTTTTTATGGACGAAACTCTCCACCCTTTGCTCGGTAATTGTAGCGACCGCCTCCGCTTCTACCCATTTGGTGAAGTATTCCACTGCCACTATGAGGAACTTCTTCTGTCCGGGACCGAGAGGGAAAGGCCCCAATATATCCATTCCCCATTGAGCAAAAGGAATAGGATAACTCACAATTTTCATTTCCTCTGTCGGTTGATGAGATAAATTACTGTTTCTCTGGCAGGCCTCACACCGATTGACTTTCTCCTTGCAGTCCCTTCTCATCGTCGACCAGTAATACCCCTGTCTAACCAATCTATGTGCTAACATTCTGCCTCCGATGTGATTGCCACACATTCCCTCGTGGACTTTGGCCATTGCTTGTTCCGCTTCTTCTTCGCTTAAGCACCGCAGCAGGGGCCAGTCATAAGATCGCTTGTACAGGGTATCGTTTATGACCGTGTACTCGGCAGCCTTTATCCTCAACTTTCTGGCTTCTGAGGCGTCTTGTCGTTGCGTTCCCTCCAGGAGATACTGTCTTATCGACTCCATCCAACTCGACCGACCAGTGTTTACGTCCAGAACCTCCTTTGCTTTCCTAATACTAGGGTAATCCAGTCGCTCGACTAGAGTGTTATTTTTGGCGTCTCGGTCGGAGGCCATTTTTGAGAGCGCATCCACTTTAGCATTATGAGCCCGTTCTATCCTACTAACCGAGTACTGGTCGAAACTGTTTAACTCCCGCTTCACTAACTCTAGATATTCAATCATGCTGCTCCCTTTAGCTTCAAACTGCCCGGTGACTTGGCCGACCACCACTTGGCTGTCGCTATAGATCTTCAGATGCTTTACCCCCATTTCCTTAGCCAGCTGGAGACCGGCTATCAGAGCCTCGTATTCTGCCTCGTTGTTGGAGGCTTTGAATTCTAGCCGGAGGGCATACTCTACCTCTTCTTCGTTATGCGGGTCGATCAATACCACTCCAGCCCCACATCCCCCGGAGTTGGACGACCCGTCAACAAACAAACTCCATACCGGGAGCTGTTCTTCCTGCGAGCTGGGCTGGCTCATTTCTGCGACGAAGTCTGCCAACACTTGTGCCTTGATCGTAGTCCGGGGCTTGTATACTATGTCAAATTCTCCCATCTCTATCGCCCATTTCACTAGCCGCCCGGAAGTCTCAGGTTTTTGGAGGCATTGCCTGAGAGGCTAGTCGGTCCACACCTCAATGGTATGGCTTTGAAAGTACGGTCTCAGCTTCCACGCCGCAGTAATTAAAGAGAGAGCTAACTTTTCTATGGGTGCGTACCTCGTTTCTGGCCCGCTTAATACCTTGCTGATGTAGTAGATCGGAAACTGCTCTCTACCATCCGATCGGACTAGAACTGCGTTGACTGCCCCCCTCGGTGACCGCCAGATAGATAATTAGTGTTTCTCCCTCTACGGGACTCTGGAGAACAGGCGGGCTCGTTAGATACTGCTTTAAGTGCTGGAAGGTTCTTTCGCACTCCTCCGGCCACTGAAACTGGGTGGTACCCGCTTTCCTCAGAACTTTGAAAAAAGGGAGGCATTTGTCCCCGAGTCTGGAGATGAACCTGCTTAGGGAGACTATTCGTCCGGTCAATACCTGCACGTCCTTCACACATCGTGGCGAGGGCATTTGGACAATAGCCTCGATCTTCTCAGGATTAGCTTCAATCCCTCGCTGAGTTATCATGAATCCCAGGAACTTTCCAGATGTCACTCCAAAGACGCACTTTTCCGGGTTCAACTTCATCTGAAATTTATCAAGGGTCTGGAAGACTTCTTTCAGATCTCCCACGTGTTCAGAGGCCGTCTTGCTTTTAACCACCATATCATCCACGTATGCTTCGACAGACCGACCTATCTGTTGTTTAAAGACCTTCATGACGAGTCGTTGATAAGTGGCCCCCGCATTCTTCAGGCCGAATGGCATGACCTGATAACAGCATGTGCCCTGGTCGGTTATGAAGGCAGTCTTTTCCTCGTCTTCGACACTCATCTGAATCTGATGGTAGCCCGAGAAAGCATCTAAGAAACTGAGGAGTTCGTGTCCAGACGTGGAGTCTACGAGCTGATCAATCTTGGGCAGAGGAAAACTATCCTTTGGACACGCCTTGTTCAAATCTGTAAAGTCGATGCACATTCTCCACTTCCCATTCTTCTTTTTTACCAGCACCACATTGGCGAGTCACTCGGGGTACTTGACTTCTCGTATGAAACCGGCTTCGAGCAACTTCTCTATTTCTTTCTTGATTACCTCCTGTCGCTCTATACCCTGCGACCTCTTCTTTTGCCTGACCGGCTTGCATCCTTCTTGAATGCCAAGCGAGTGCGAGGCTACCGATCGGGAGATTTCGGGCATATCACTCGGCACCCAGGCAAAAACTGACCTACTTTCCACCAGGCAGTCCGTGATCCCTTTAACCAGGTTTTGTGGCAGCTCGGAACCTAGATTGGTAAATTTCGATGAGTCGGCTTCATCAAGTGCGACCCGTTGCATCTCTTCAACTGGGTTCATCCTATCAGTCTCCTCGTCAGCTCTCACATCAAGAGAACTGGTTAGAACGACCGCCCCATCTAGTGTCTTCGTTTCTGCCAAGTAACACTCCCTCGCGATTCTCTGCTAGCCTCTGACTATTCCGATCCCATGGGGCGTTGGGAATTTCATCGCCTGGTAATAGGTGGAGATGACCGCTTTAAGGGCATTCTGAGTAGCTCGTCCTATTATCGCGTTGTATGCCCCTTGAAATTTCACCACCAGGAATTCGACATCCCTCTCTACCTGAGTCGGCCTCTGTCCAAACTTCACCTTCAAATATACTCGGGCGAACGGGTAGGCTGTCGCTCCTGTTACCCCTTTGATAGGCCCATCTATGGGTAATAATCGGTCTTCGGGTATCTTCATCTGCTTGAAGGCCTCGTAGTACAAGTCGACCGAGCTACCCGTGTCAACCATCACCCGCTTTACCTCGTAGCCGTCCATGTTTAAATTTATAACAAGGGCATCGTCATGAGGACAACTCACGCCATCAAGATCAGACTCGTCGAATGATATCATGTCGTCGTTGTCCCTCGGCCTTTTGGTTGAGGAGTCTCTGTCGACCTGCTTGGCATACCTTTTTCTTCCTTTAGCGGTGGATCCCCCTGCCGCGCTGCCACCAAAAATCATGTTGATTACCCCAGCCGGTCGGTCATCATGCCGCCCGGCATTCCTATCGTTTCTGTCGTTTCTGTCATTTCTCTCTCTTGATCGCCCTCTCTCCTCTCGGCGATTATCCGTGTTGGCATTCTATCTCCCCCCGCCATTCCTGTCGTTCCGTCTCCAAGGTGGTCGTCTATTGTCCTGCTGATTTGTTCTCCGCCGATTACCCCGGTCGGCATTCTGCTCGTGCTTTACGAATCGGCCTAACCTTCCCCTTTGTATGAGGAATTCAATTTCTCTCTTCAATTGGAAGCATTCCTCCGTGTCATGACCGATCTCTCTGTGGAAACGACAATACAAATCCGGGTTCCTTTCCGCATAAGGAGTTTGCATTTTGTTGGGTTCTCGGATGGGCTCCCCATCCGCCCTCATAGCCGCCAGTACCTCCGCGTATCTTCTATTGAGCGGGGTGAACTTCTGCCGATATCCCCGTCGGTCGGTCGACCTCCCCCAGTTCGACTGGTCTCTATGCCGCTTGGTCGAGTTACCTGCCCGGCCACTTGGCGAACGGTCTTCTGTCCGGCGCTTCGTATTTTTCATTACTTCTTCGAGCTGGATATATCTATCCGCCCTGCTTCGTATCTCCTGAAAGGACCGGGGCTGATCGAGGGCTAACGATTTCTTGAACTCCTCATCCCTCGTATTATTCATAAGTGCGGCCAGCATGGACGAGCAAGTGAGGTCAGGGACTTCGACCGCTGCATTGTTGAACCGGGTGATAAATTCTCGCAGACTTTCATTCTTTCCTTGGGTGAGTTGCATTACCTCCAAAGCTGTCTTCTGCGGCCGTTTACTGATGGCAAACTGGTTCAGGAACAGTAGTCTGAAGTCTTCGAAACACATGATACAGCCCGGGGGCAAGCTGTTGAACCATCGTCGGGCTCCCTCCTGGAATGCCGTGCAGAAAGCCTTGCACTGGATGGCGTCCGGTACACAATGCAAATTCATCATAGACTGGAAGTGCTGTAAGTAATCCAGGGGGTCGGTCTTTCCAGTGTATTTTTCTGGGGTCGGTATCTTGACGCCGGGTGCCGGGAGGCTATCCAAAATCTCCTGAGTGAAAGGAGAGTTGTACTGTGCCGTCGAGCGATCAGGACGGAAACTCATAGCTGCATTGATCCGATCGTCCACGATCTTCTCCAGGGCTTCAGGTGACTGGTGACCAGTCATGACACTGGTCTGTCGCGCTGCTGGCCGTGCGGACGGCTGCTGTGGTTCTGGCTGAGATCCCAAAACCTGGCGAATCAACAAATCAGCAGCTTCTTTTATCTGTTTACGCGTCAGGGAAGTGTGCGCAGGTGGAAGGGGATCGGCATCCGATCGGTGCTGGAGATTGGGGTGCAACATTATCCTCCAAAGCTACGCTCTGTTCTTCTTATTCCAGGATTGGAGGTTGCGGCTGATAATTCGGGTTTGAAGACTCTGTGTGGGAAACATGGGGTGCGGGCGGCAGTGTTGCAGGTAGATGTAAACCCATTCGCTGCAACGCCAAAGCTGCGACTGCGGCTTCATCAGGATTTGCTGCCGCCGCCTGGCTGATCTGTGTATGTCTAGACGTGGTGCCCTGAAATCGTTTCCCACAGACGGCGCCAATTGGTTCTGCCTGATCCTGACAGAACGGAACATTGTTACTCGGATCCATGTACTGATTGCTTTCTCTGGTTGTCGTCCCTGCAAAATAAAGAAGGCGCGTCGGGGGTTGTATCCCGATTAGCCCCTCCGACGCTCAAGTTAGGTTTTTGGGTGAAGGTATGATTGCTATAAGCAAGGAGAAGCTAGGGTTATGAATGTACGTACCTCTGTAACGGTATAACTGTACCTTATATATGAAGTGATAGTTAGGTTTAGGTCTAAGTCTTTGCGTTTGCATGGGATACTTTCTTCTGCTAATGGGCTATGGATGAAGCTGATCGGGCTGGGCTTGACGCCTCTTTAGTAAATGGACCGGTCGACCCGTGGGCCCAAGGAGGCCGACCTAACCATAAGCCCCCCTACTCCCCGAGTCTGAGCGAAGAGAGAAGTCGGAGGAGTATGTTGCGGCATGATAGCTCGTAACTGGGACGACCTGTGATTGGGTCGATCGGTCGTATCGTGAAATGTTGCTCGCCCGTTTGACGGCCTACAAGGTGGTCAATTGGTCGGGGATGCTGATGCTTGTATGTAGAATAGCCCGTATTCGATTCGATCAATCGGCCTCTAGCAGGCCGACAGTAGCACTTATGACGCGATAGCTCGCGCTTGTGCAGATCGCTGGATCATCATTAGTAAGCATGCGGAGCATTTATTGCCAGCGGCGCGTGTCCCCTGACAATTATTTGGAATCTGGAACGTATCACCTTCGTAACCGCTGCACAGTTGGTCCAGATTTCTCCATGTGTCGAGCTGCAATTGGTACTCGCCCTCTATAAGTACTCGGACTCGATGAGTTGCAGAGTTTTTTACCTTCTGCTTTCGCTTTCCCAACTCGCCATTTGCTTACAGTTTTTATTTCCGAGGGTTTCTGCTAGCTGCCGCACAAACTTCGGACCTCTTACCACTAAATAGGTACGTCCTCTTCCCTTATTCCCTCTACTAAATTTCCTCTTGACGAGCATGTCGTCCACTGGTTCTCGGAGTTGGGTTTCCCCAAGTGGTGATGCCGCCGAAAGGGCGTCTGAAGTTGAGGCTGAGACGACGATGACGCTGAGGTTGGGTGACGTTGAAGAGATCTCGACTAGGGAACGGAGAGACGGGCGGATCGTAAAGGAGTTGCCCAGAGGAAAATCGAGGATGACCGCGGTGGAGTTGAGTCGGTCGATTCTTAAGAATGAGATCCCCCGGTCATGGAAACCTAGGTTGGCCTCGGGAAACGAGGGGATCCATACCAGCGTAGATGGGTATTTTGCCGTCTCTCAGAGTTTTTTCTCGGTCGGGGGCCTGAGACTCCCATACCTCCCGATCATCGACGAGGTGTGCGCCGATTACGAATTAAGGCCGAGTCAGATCCCTCCAAATGGTTGGAGGTTCATTAATGGTCTGGCTCTATTGTGCCACCAATTCGGCTGCCAGCCTTCGATCAACATTTTGCGCTACTTCTTGAGAATGGGTCAAAGTTCGAGTTCTGGGGGCGGAGTTCCTTCTCTAATTTACAAAGACGCCCAATATCGCCCAGCTGGGACAGCGTCTAAAATTACTGGCTGGCGAACGAAGTATTTCTTTGTGAAGCCTCCTGGGTCTTCCACCGAACCCCAGCCGTGGAAGTTTCCGCTAGCCGAGCGATGGAACGACTCGTCGAGCCTGTCGCTTTCTAGAGAGGAGTGGGTGGTAGTTGGCCGTATAAAGGAGCTCGACCAGTATGATTTTGCTCGTCTTATTTCGGGCTACCGCGGGGGGGCCTCGGCCAATTCTCTCTTGATCGACCCCCCGCCGCAAGTTGTCGGACTGGGAGATAAAAATCCCCCGCCTGGTTGACCCCTAATGGTTAAATTGTCTTCCCTGCTTGTAGGTTTTGTATTTTCTTCTAATCCATTTTCATTGTTTGTGCAGCCATGGTCAAAGTTAATGCTTTCAGCGGTCCCCCCAAGTCTGCCAAGGGCAAGCGCAAAGTTGCTGAGTCTTCCGAGGCCGGAGGACGAGAAAACAGAGGGGGGGGCCAATTCGGCTGTTATTCGGTCTACTGCTCCCGAGCAACGACGTGATTCCCCTGCCGTTTCTGAGCCCGCTGCTGCGCCTGCCATGGTTGTCCCGCCTGGTGAGATCTTAGTGGTTACTGAGGGAGAGGAGGAGGAAAGAGATTATCGACCTCTTAAGAGGAGGAGAGACGCTCCTGTAGCTCGCCAGCCTACTCGCCCCCTGAACCGAAATAAAGGGAAGGAGAAGGTAGGAGATCGGGCTACCCCTTCATCTAAGGGTAAAGGGAAAGAGCGAGCGGGGAGTACTGACAAGTGGGAGCCCGGGATTAGCCTTGATAGGACTGCTTCAATTAGTAACGTCGAGGTAGCCCTTCACATTGCCGAGAGGGTCATTCCTCCTTCAGACGGTGAGCGCTTTGACTCGTTGAGTCTTGAAGGATTGATGGGTCATGCCATCCGCAATTCTGTAAGGGAGGTAGCTCTCGTTTTATCTCTGCGTCAACGCACCGAGCTGCAAAGCCGGGAGATCCAGTCCCTCCTGGAGCGGGTGGAGAAGTTGAACGCCGAGCTCTCCGAGGTCAAGGAAGAAAGGGACCTTTCCCGGGCTCAACTCTCCTCCTTTGAAGAAGAGAAAAAACTTTGGGCAGACGAGCGTAACGTTCTGGGGGCCCAGCTCGTTTCGGGAGAGGAGGAGAGGAGCGACTTGAGGGCTCGCCTTACCGCAGAGGAGGTTGAAAGGGTTAGGGCGATGGCGGCGAGGAATAAGCTTGCCGAGGAATGTGCAGCGCTGCGAGGGAAGCTTGAGTCGGAGACCAGGCTTAAAACAAAATTCCTCGAGGATTGCCATGCGGCAGTGGACGGCCAAACAAGGGCCGAAAATATGCTGAGGAGGGAGCGCGCCTCTACAAAGAAGCAAAGGATTGAGGCGATTAAGCGATGGCAAGCGCGATTCTTGCAGGAGGAGTGCTTGAAATATTCTTGCGACCTATCCCTCCAGATACTGAAGAACTGCTACGGCTTTTGCTTCCCTGAGGGGTCGGACGACCCTTCGTTTGATGAGTTTGCCGAGCCAATGCTTCCCTCTGCCATGGGTCTGACTTTAGAGGAGGTGAGGGAGAGGGCTGAGGAGGACCGAGGGCTGGTGCCAGACGAAGAACTGGACCTTAGCTCGACCGAGGAGGATGAGGATGCTACCTCGGATCCTGCTCCCATTTCTACTTTGGTGCCCCTCCCGGAATTACCTCCAGTCAACGAGGCTATCCCAGGGCATCCATCCTCCGCCGAGGCTTCCCCGAGACAGTCACCTGCTGCTGAATCTTCCCCTGGGCATTCGCCTTCTCTTTGATTTTGGACGCTCAGCTGGTCGGGCTTGTGGCCAGCACGAATTTTAAGAACTGAAAGTTGCTGTTTTTGTCCTTCGTTTTTCGAAACCAAAAATATTTTACTTGATGAAGTCGCTGACGATCGATTGATAAGAAAGTCAACACGTAGTCAAGGTCGGGCTGAGGTCCCAAGAACCTTTTCTTTGCGGCCCGATCGATCATACGTAATCTGTTGCGGTGTCGAATGATGGTGAATAGGTGATGGTGAGAAGGGGTACCAAGGATGGTAACTTGGCGACCCGACCGATCGAGGTCGGCCTATGGAGATGCCGGGCGATGGAGAATAGGGGTCCCAAGGATGGTAACTTGGTGACCCGACCGATCGTGGTCGATCGATGGAGATGCCGGGCGATGGAGAATAGGGGTCCCAAGGATGGTAACTTGGTGACCCGACCGATCGTGGTCGATCGATGGAGATGCCGGGCGATGGAGAATAGGGGTCCCAAGGATGGTAACTTGGTGACCCGACCGATCGTGGTCGATCGAT
>JAOTAZ010000005.1:34163035-34175365 GCA_025629785.1 Erythroxylum oxycarpum
AAAATAGTTTTGGATAGTGATCCAATACCGGAGAGCAATCGGATTAAATGGATCCCGATGAGATTGGGATATGTCCCAATGAGATCGCGACATCGATATTGCTGAAAAGGGTCTCCGGTGTTTTTCCGGTACCGGAGCCAGGTAGGCCGATAGGACCGACCCCAGTATGACTGGATCGCTTCAGCATTAATATATATTTATTGATTAATTAATTAAAGAATTAATATATATATATATATAGCTATGGACGTGGCTTATGGAGGAGATGAGTTTGACTAAGTCAAACTCATCATTACCTGCTTTATATAATGGACATATGGCCACCAACGTGGCATACTCACTTCCAAGCATTAGTGTATGCTTTAATTGTTAAAGCAAATGAACATATATATGCTTGGTGGGTGGGGAGTCGACGGGAGCATTAGAGAATGGTAGGGTTTTAGAAACTTAAGAGTTAAGTTTCCTAAAAATGAGAAAGTGAAAGGTGTTTCATGTTCTCTCATCTCCTACACGATATTCTTCTCCTCCAAAGGCTTCATCATCGTGAATTCCATTTGCTCTCCAAGAACAAAGGTAAGATCTAGCAGTCTTTAATTTGTTCTAGCTATTCCCGGATCAAAGGGTTTGTCCCGGTTAGGTTCTCCGACCTCTGCGTGGATACCGTTAGAGACGGGCTACGTTGCTCGTTCTAGTTTGACATAGTTATATAGACACAACGATCCTGAGTTTCGGGAAGGTCCCGGGACAAAAATTTTTTGTTTTCCGCACCGGGTACATGTGATGTGCCCACCGGGATTTTCCTACAGTACAATTCCATTAAACTTTATGCATGGAGTTTAGTAATGCAAAAGATTTTAAAGATGTAGTTGTTGACTAGTAGTGGCCACTAGATTTAATGTTTAACTGGAATAGGAACGAGATAAAAGAGGATTAAGTTTGGGTGCATATAATGGTGCAAATGGGAGTTATGCGCTTCATATGATAATAATAGTAGGTGTTTCAAGGTTAAAACCTACAAGATACAATACAATTGCGTCACTACATAGAAGCCAAAATAGTTTTTGCAAAAATTTTTATAAAGAACTTCAAGGACATTCATACTTGGTAGGGATGGAACTTGTAGTTCTAAAGCATGAAAACTTTATAACTATCTTTGTAAGCATGATTTGTATTATTTCATCTTCCAATCAATAGAAGGAAGCTTTTTTTTTTACAATTGTTATAAGAAAGATAAATTTTAAAAAGTTTATTAGTAAATGTTGCAACCAGTAATGAACACCTATAAATAAGGAACAAACTTACCCCCTATAAAGAGGATGATGTTAAGGAGACTGAAAAACATAAGAAAATAGGATAAGAATGAATTAAAAAAGATGAATAGCCCACATTAAATGTCCCAAAAGGGTTAAACACTAAAGTGACAAAAATGTGAGAACATTAAGCATAATGGAAGAAAACAACAAAAAATTGTTAATAATTAAGCTCTAGCCTATATGAATTTCAATATTGATTACTTATTATTTTAATTGTAGATAATCAACAACTTATAATGCATTATAACATATTCATTACTTATTGTTACAAATGCAACACTTTGGTGATGGACAAGCTTTAATAACTTCAAATGATAAAACCTCTTAGAAAATTACACGCACTATTTACTCTACCTCATGAATACAATTAAATTGACAAGAATTGTTCATGAATTTAATGGCTAGGTACCTAAAATAGACAATCA
The DNA here is from genome assembly GCA_025629785.1 of Erythroxylum oxycarpum. Taxonomy (NCBI): domain Eukaryota; kingdom Viridiplantae; phylum Streptophyta; class Magnoliopsida; order Malpighiales; family Erythroxylaceae; genus Erythroxylum; species Erythroxylum oxycarpum. The sequence goes on from JAOTAZ010000005.1 coordinate 34,164,774, forward strand.
AGCTTTAAATATTATAGCAAATCATCGTAATAGCTCCATGCACTCCATGTAAAGAAAATTTAAACATATTGATCTAAGAGCATTCAAGTTTGTGTTCCAATCAAGAGGCCTAAGATTTAAAGGGACTCCAAACATAGCATCTAGACAATTACAATCTCGAATAACCAAGGGCAACCCATAAGGGAGTTATTCAATCATTTTAAGAATAACTTTCTCAATTAAGTGTGCAATAGTCAAGCAATCCATGATTATCATACATCCTGTTTCAAACATATGATTTGTACCTTTTCTTTTGGGCATTAGGTTGTAATTGAATAAATGATGAGTATTATCTCTATAGGTTTGACTATGTTTTATGTTTTGTTATTAGTGTAAATGAATATAGTATAATATACAGTGATGTTATCAGTGTAAATGAATACACTATGAATACATTCACTGATATTTTATGTTTTGTTAATAGAATATATACCATATTGATCAAAAAATGGTTTAAATTTGTAAATGTCAAAATTGATATGTTATGGCCATTATGTTTATTATATTTGTTATAAAAACCAAATCAAAATAATAAGAATAGAATTGGAAAGGGAGAAAAATTAAATATATTTATTAATATTTCATTTAACATCATAAAACTAAGATTATTGAAAATGTATAATCATTTTCAACAATATGGTTTACAAGTACGACAACTCCTATAATAATATTAACTAATATTTGGTCCTTGATATTTAATTCTTTAGCCTTTTTCAATAATAAAATTAATGTCAATCTTCATATTCTTCACTTTCTCTTTAATCTTATTATTTTTTTAAATGATAGCTTATAGACTATATCTGTTGGATCTCGTTTCCGAAACCCAACTCTTAAACAAATTACCATCAAACTTGACCGTGGTTCCTTGCAAACTCTTCTTACTCTGATACCACTAATGGACCCGATCTCGAAACCGGACCCCAATCGGAGAAACAAAAAATAGAAAACGAAAACGAAAGAATCTGAAGCGAAAACATAAGGCGAAAACAAATGAACAGATCGGAAATCATAAGCGGAAGCAAAATCATAAGCGAAATTGAAGAATCAGATTTACAAAACGAAAGCAAATCGCTTAAGAACAAAAACTTAATTCCGACATCAGGATAACGAATATTTAAAAAAAACGTCGCGCTGGAAACCCTAAGACTAAACCAATCCGAAATCCGATATAAAAATTTTTTCTTTTTCATTTCTTTCATCTTTATTCAATCTTATACAAATCAAAACAAAATAATTTCCCCACTGGAAAATTCATCCTCAAACAACACTCAATTCATATAATTTGTCTTTTAAAACTTATTCTTATTCTTATTTTTTCTTCAATCATTATTAACAAAAATTAGGCAACATAACAGCTGTATTTTATCAAACCCAAAAACCTACAAAGGGTTTTAAACATGCTTCTACATTCCAAATCAATCCACACATAAACAAACTCCCATTTGTAATCCATCTACAATCAAATCTCAATTCTTGTTCATTTTTATTCAAAACATTACACTTTTTTAATTGGAAAATCATTCATCCCTCAATACACTTAACTCTTCCACATCAATCAAAACTCATCAATAATCAAAATCTTATTATTCTTTTCTTTTTGCCAAAAGACACTTAATACAGATATGCATAAATACACAATTCATACACAATAGGCACTTCAATATTTCCAGCTCAATCACACAATCATCGAACCTCCTGTCCGGAATCGATATCTCAATCACAATCATATATCCTAACCATACTCAAATTTATATTTCGATTCAATACACAATTCCATAATTCATTTACATCACGAAGTAAATGCTTAGAAAACATTAATGACTTTCCAAGTCATATACAAATCCAATACTAAAATCTCAAATACATAAAACACAATACAAACAAAATCAAACAAAAACCTTGACTTCCTTTCATCCGATCTCCTGCTCGATACCTGGAGAGGGGGATGAAAGGGGGTGAGCTTAACAGCTCGTGGATAGCATGTTTATAAATCGAACAATAAACAAAAAACATTTTCAAATCTCTTTTTTTATTTATAAACATTTCACAGATATAATTCATCAAAAGCTTATTTTTCCAATTTTTCTACTTTTCAAATCAATCATAATCAATGTCCAAAATTTTATAGTTGAAAACTCATTTTCTCATTTTTCAAAATTCTCAAAGTCTTCACATTTCATGAACAAAATCAAATCATGAATGCATCACAAATATAAATAAAAACAAAGACACATGAACACATCAGAATGGTTTGGGTCGGTCCACAACGGAACGTACTGCACATTCCTGCATAGCGGTCTTGTGCAGCCGTGAACAGAACATACTACACTTTCCCGCATAGCGGTCCGGTGTAGCTGTGAACTTATGGGAGTCCTGACGGAGCTCCAATGCCACTAGCGGATAGGCGGGAGAAGCCTTTAAAAAGAAGACAAGTTCACTTGACTCAAATTTATGGGACCTAACCAAACTCACAGAACACATAATACATACTTGAAAATCGGATTGCCCGAAGGCATATTTCGAAAACTTAATTCTTTTCATGATCATGTCACATTCAACACAATAACATTTAAAAGTTCACAAAACCAATCGAATACACATAACATAATCGCAATCATTCAAGAACACAACAATTTGAGCCATAATCAAAATTCACATAACAAAACGAAATCACATCATAATTCTTCAACCATTCAAAACTAAAGAATGTTACAATCATTCGAAAATAATCAATTTAACAAGTGTAGCAATTTCTTAAATCATTACAAAACCAATGAATTTAATCATTCGAAAATAATAATTTAAAAACATTTTTGCTTTCTTTATTTTTCGAAAGCTCATATATAGCTTATAAATCAAAATATAAACATGATACCCACCTCAAATCCTTGCTAGAAACTTGCCCAAAGCATCAATTGCTCCATTCCTTTCCTTAATTCCCTAACTCTTGACATAAACCCTAATTAATTAAACATCCAAAATTGAACCAATTAAACCATGCAATCATCAAAATTGACTTGAGAAATCACAAACCCATAACATTTCCAAGCTACCTAAACCAAAAACTCATTAAAATTTCAAAGCTCGAAAATTTCTCTTACCTTATTTCTTCACCATTTTTGGATTTTCTTGGCTTGGAAGGAAGCTCTTGTGCTCCTCCACCTTTTTCTCTTGAAACAACATCAAAATCTTGCTCTAAGACTCATAAAAATCGAACCCTAGTCTTTCTCCTTCTTCTTTCCTTCTTCTACACCAAACTTGCTTTCTTTCTTTCTTCTTCTTATTCTTTTCTTTCCAAGTTTCGTGCATTCCCTTCATTATAAACGACATCCCACATGCCATGTCATTTAATGAGTGCAAAAAGACCATTATGCCCCTCCATATTAGCCTTCTAACTTAACACTTTAAGTAATCTTCCAAATTTGCCCCTAAAATTCATTTTAATACATGCTTACTTTAAGACATTTTTCTAACCATCAAATTGAAGGAATTTACTAAAACTTTCTTCTAGAAAAATGTTCCTCATTGTCTCAATTTCATAACGCCACCAAAACCATTAAATTTGGTGCACTACTCTAAAAGTTATACTCCAAAACATTTCGGACTATCCTTAACACATTTCCAACAATTTACTTCCATCCGAAAATTGACATTTTTAAAGGCTAAATTGAAACTTGAGTCCTTCAGAACATTTGTAGCTCCATGGCTCTAGTTTATTTAGGGATAAGAATCAACTCAATTGGAGCTGTACAGATCAAGATTTCACAAAAATACTGAAGCATGTTCAGAAAAATATCCAACTCATAACTTTTTATCCAATCATCTCACTTTGATTCAATCAATCTTTTTCAAATTGATCTCAAAAATCATAAGTTTTCATAGAGAGATAGAGGGATGTCTTAGAAATCCAACACTTCAAAAATCAGATCAATCGGAGGTCGGACGAAAAATTTATGGCAACATGCGCAAGCGACAGCGTTGCGGCGTGCGCGAGCGCCGCGGCGCAAGGCACTTACGACCTTCCCCTGATCTCAACTTCTCCGACGTCCTAACTTCCAAAACCCATATCTTTTGACTCAGAACTCCAAATTTTACAAACTTGGTACCAATGGAAAGATAAAATAACACTCTACATCTTTCATGAAGGACTCGAAAACAAAATAGGTCTCTAAAGGGGTCAAAAATTCATGACAAAGTGGTTATCCGACAATTGCACCCTAAACAGCTTCAGAACTTCTAAACATCATAACTTTCTACTCCATTGTCCAAAACTTCCATACTTTATATCAATGGAAAGATAAAAACAAGATCTACAATTCTCATGAAGAACTTAAAAACCAATTCAACCTCAAAAATGGTCAAAACTTCATTTCAAGCTGGCTGTGCAAAAATGTCATCCCAAACAGTGACACCACTTCCAGAAATCATAACTTTCTATTCCATTGTCTAAAAATTTCATGCTTTATATCAATGGAAAGATAAAAACATTACCTACAACTTTCATGAAGACTCCAAGAACAAATTCCATCTTTATGAGGGTTAAAATTCTTATCAAAGTTTCTGCCCTGAAATTTCCATACTAAACAACATTAAAACTTCAAAAATTCACATATTTCAACTCCCACATCCAAAAATAACATATTATACATCATTTTAAAGCTATGAAATTTCTCTATAACTTTCATGTAAACCACTTACTCTAATTCAGACCACATTAGTACAGAAATTGGCCTCAAAGCAGTACACACAAACTTACCCTAATGATCATTTTCAAAATAAAGCAAAAATACTACTTAAATTCGAATGATCATAACTTTCAATCCCGATATCGAAAAATATCATATTTTATGGCGATAGAAAGCTCTCAACAGAGGCTACAATTTTTTATAAAGATCATTTTATCAAATTCTGCCTAAATCAACCTAGCAAAAATTCACAAAGTTTTTAGCTTACAAAAAGTCAACTCTACTACTATTCATTCCAAAAAGTCAAACTTTCTTAATTTTCCAAATTCTCACACTTTCACTATTTATTTCTTGCTTTTCGATACCATTCAAAACAATTTATTCACTATCAACTTCATTTAAACTTAAAACGCCATTTTAGGCCATAAATAATCATAAACATCAATAACAAAATCATATTTCACCTATCTTAATCTCATATAACTATTCACATTCTTAAATTTTCTTTTTCTTTGCACGTGAATGATTCACCACAAATTCCTCATTTAATGTCAATTTACACTTCAAAAATTTCAATAAAAGTTTGGGGTCCAACATAAATTGTTAATTACATAAATAATAAACTAGTAGCTATAATTCACATGCAAATTGGTAAGCTTCTAATCGAACCTGTCCCTCTTCCACAAAGAATTGTTGTATTGGAAACAACTGAAAAAAGAAGGTGATATTAATTATTGTTACCAAGACTGGATTTCTAGGCTTATAGATGCATGAATTAGAAATACCGAAATCCTGCTAGTATGTTCAATGAACACCATTAAAGAATTCACATTGCTGATTGAAGCAAATACTTTTTACAGACCAACATATTAATTAAAAAGCAATTTGCAATTTTTTTTGAAGCTTTAGCCATTATATAATACAAGAATATCATATAGGGATGTACAATAAATCAGACGAATCTCTAATCAATAGGAAACTTATGAAACTAAGGATTAATAGTAAACTAGTTATAATAAGTTAACATAATCATTTCTTCTCGTCAGCCTCATCTTGATTTGCAGAGTTCTAGAAATTGAATCATATTTTAGAACTTAAATGCAAGAGACATTTAGTCTTCTAGTAGCTTGTTTAAATTATTAGTGAATTAATTGTGATAACAACATTTTCTATCACATTTATAGGTTCTATATCAAGAAAACAACACAAAGGGGGGAAAATAAAATTTCTGCTCTTTCAACTTGAAAAAGTCACCTTCAAGCTAGCTCTTGTTGACTTTTATTCATATTGAGCACATTGAACAATAGAAAAGAATATTTACTATGTCCTATTCCCTTTCCGCAGCCAATGCCAAAGCACACTAACACAATAAAAGCACTGTGGCAACTAAATAATAATTAGGAAAACATTAGACCATTTTGGTTACCATATTGCAAATCATGACCAATATTGTATAAATTACTTCTACAAATCTTAAACCATTTATTGGCATAGGTGTTTTAGACAATATTGATCTTAGTGACATGAAGTATACAAAATGATGATCATGTAATCAGCTTCTCATAATTATAATGATATCTGCCACGTGTAATCTGGCCTATTCATAGATCAGTAATGGCTTAGTTCACACAATCCAAAAAGTATGATTTTCAAATGTTTTTATTATGTATTATCAGGGTTTGACAACCGGTATGCAAATTACTTTCCTATATATAACGTGCCTGGAATAATTCATTGGTAACATGTTTTGGAAAGACAAACCAACATGCTTCCAAAATTTCTTGTCATACTTCATAATTGAACTTCAATGAGCCATAACTTACTTAAGAATTTCCACTTGTTTCTAATGTGGAATCACTTGAAAAATGATAAACCTTTAATCTGATGTCTATAAGATAATGGAAGGGATAAAGATTTTATATGATGCCCTTTTTCCTTGTTATATACAATTGACAGAAAGAACAATATCAAATATCATCATATGTCAATACCATTGTGTTGGAAGAACACTTTCAGTTTTATTACTTTATTTGTTTCCTTATTTGCTCAATAGTTTATTTCCTAAAATATCGTTTTATCTTTTTCATTTATGGTCCCTATTTTTATGGGATCTTGTTTACTTCTCTCTAGGTAATAATCAAGGCATTGAATAGCAAAATTATTGCTTATCTTCCCTATATGTATTTCTATCATTTATAAGAAATAATACAAAAATTATCCGCCAATTTGTTCATAATATCAAAGCTTTGAACGCAGAGGAGGATGGTTTCATTCGGGACGAAAGGAACGTGGCATGTCAAGTCAGCGGAAAATTCTACCACTGGCCCGTCAGGCAACACTCCACTAGGATCAATCCTGAAAATGCCAAACACCATTATCGGCATAAGAAACTTGTCCTCTTCTCAAAACAACATTGACACGTAGCTGTCGATGGTAACCAACCATCGAATAAATGGGAACAACTATTTACAATGGTCCCACAAAATGCTTATGTTCGTAAGAGGGAGAGGGAAAGAGAAATATATCACAATTTGGCCACCAGCTACATCTGACTCGAAATGAGGCGTGGATGACTAAAAACAACCAAGTAACGAGCTGGTTGGTTAATTCTATGACTCTCGAAGTTGGCGAGCAGTTGGTCCTTGCAACTTTTGCAAAAGAGATATGTCAAAATGACATATTCCATTTTGAAAATACCGCTGCTCTATTTTAGATCAAAGGAATTCTGAGGGGAACTAAGCAAGCTGAGATCATTATGAGGGAAACTAAACAAGGTGAGAAATCAGTCACTGGTTATTACACCACGTTGATAAAATTGTGGCAACAACAGGACCTATATGACCCATACCAATAGGCTTGCAGTGAAGATATGGCGCGTCACAAAAAATTGTGGAAAGAGAATAGGTGTATGAATTTCTTTTAGGACTAAACTCTATTTACGAGGAGGTTTATAGAAGAATCATGGCAACCCGACCACTACCAATAATTATGGTGGCAATCAATTTGGTGAAATGTGAAGAGAGTAGAAAGTTACTGATGCAAGGCACTCCAGGCAATAAAATCCCTCTGAATCTTCATTCATGGCTATCAAAGGAACAATTGGGCCAAAATCTAAGAGAAAATAAAGCAAGCTTTGGTGTGACTATTATAAAAAACATGGACATACCAAAGACACATGTTAGAAGATTCGTGGGAAAACTCCAAATAAAAAAACATATCAAAGGATGAGAACAAAAGCTACATAGCTACTGGTGGTGAAAAGATCGAGGGATATAACATACTAGTGAGCAAAGAAGAAGTTGAATTGCACAAGAAAATTCTTAGGAAGTATGATTTGAAGGCTAAAAAGGTTGTATCCACAAGTAACATAGTCCAAATAGGTAATACTTGTACTGCTTTCGGGGTTCAAACTCCAAATTGTGGTCTTTGGATTGTTGATTCAGGGGCTAATGATCACATGACTTATGATAAGTCATTGACTGTTGATGTACAGCCTTGTCCTATACATAGGACTATTAAGGTAGCTAACGAACAGGTTCTAAAAGTTCAGGGGACTAGGACTGTTATAATTGCTGATAAATTAATCTTAAGTGGTGTTTTTTTATATTCCTGAATTAGATTGTAATATGTTATCTGTGAAAAGGATTACTAAGGAACATAATTGCACAGCTAATTTTTGTGCTGATGGTTGTGTTTTCCAAGATTTGGAGTTGAGTAAGATGATTGGCAATGCTAGGGGGTTTGATGGATTATATTACATTTGCAACGTCAGAAGAAATAAAGCTCATGTTATTTTATCTTCCAATGAAGAAATTGCACTTTGGCACTATAGGTTAAGCCACCCTAATTTATCTTGCATGAAGTAGTTATATATAAATTTTTCAATAAAACGGAAATCTCTTTTAAGTATGAAATTATGTCAACTCTCTAAACATACCATAAATTCTTGTACACCCCGAGCCTATAAACCCACTAAGCCTTTTTCCATCATTCGTAGTGATGTCTAGGGGCCATCAAGGGTCAAAACCAAAAACAATGTTAAATGGTTTGTAACCTTTATTGATGATCATACAAGATTGACATGGGTATATCTTTTAAAAGAAAAGGTACAAGTTTTTCAAGTATTTAACGAATTTTATTCCTTTATATTAAACAAATTTACACAAAAATCCAGATTTTACAAAGTGATAATGATAAAGAATATCTAAGTCAATCCTTTTGTCAATTTTTAACTAATAATGGTATTATACATCAAACCCTATGTGCTAACACACCACAACATAATAGTGTTTCAGAAAGAAAAAATAGACATTTACTTGAGGTTGCTAGATCTATTATGCTCACAAAAAATGTTCCAAATCATTTTTGGGGGTATGCTATTCTCACTTTGGCCATCAAAAGTTTAGGGGTTTTATACACATTTACAAAAATTGCTTGAGATTTATCACTTGGTTCCCGTTGTTAATACTCTACCTCAAAAGATTTTTGGATGAGTTCTCATTGTTCATAATTATCATTGTGGCAAACTTGAACATAGGGCCCATAAATATATTTTCTTGGGTTATTCTTTACTAAAAAAGGTTACAAGTGTTTCTCTCCTACTCTAAAGCATTATTTTGTTACTTTAGATGTGACCTTCTTTGAAAAGCAACCCTATTATCCAAAAATACCCATTCAGGGGGAGAGTAGTGAGAGTGAGTGGTTTTTTTTTTGGAAGTGATGGCTCACTAAACACATTACACCAAGAAATTCTGCCTTCAGCACCTAACTATGACTCATCCAGACTCGGAAGGGACTCTGATTCTCCTAAAACCACCTCTATTTTGCCTAGTCCTGATCAAAATAGACCTGATTTTTATGAATCCATCTCTAAAGCACACTATTTTGATAACTCCAGACCTAAGATTCCAGATCTTGACACCACCATTCATATTAAAGCTACTCATATAGCTAGTTCCAGTCACAAACTTGATCAAAATTGCATAGAAAACAATGAATGTGATGAAGATAAGGATAATGAAATTAGGGTAGATAGACAGGAGGAAAAAAATCCTGAGGAGCAACCACAATTTTACTCAAGGAGGAAAGGCAAACAGTAGGCAAGATGTGAAGCAAAACCAGGAAAAAAATCCATCACATTTCCTGAGCAAGGCCATGAATCAGAACCTACTACAAATTCTAAAGAGTTAGGATGGCCAATAGCTATAAGGAAGCGAGTAAGATCTTGTACAAAGCATCCAATCAACATTTTTGTTTTTTTATAGCAAGTTATCACCACAATTTAAGGCTTTTGTGACTCAATTATCTACCGAAAAATTATCTGAAAATTTCCAAGAAGTAGTGAAGGATCCTAAGTGGAGAGAAGCTACAGATGATGAGTTGAATGCACTCAAAAAGAACAAGACCTGGGTAGTAACAGATATGGGCTATTACAGGTGATGATGGGGAAGGCATGAAGGAGCTAAAAGGTGCTTTAGCCCAAGAATTCGAAGTTAAGGATATGTTGGGACCTAATCTCGAGACCGGACCCCAACTAAAAAACAGAAGACAAAAATGCAAAAGACGAACCCGGAAGTGGGCCGAAGCGAAAACAGAAGAATTGAAATCGAAATCGAAGCAAACAAAGTCCTACATCCGGTAACGAAAATTCTTGAAAATCCTCGTCACGTTGGATACCCTGAGACTAATTCGAATCTGAATTCCGGTATAATTTTTTTTATTCTTATTCAAAACATCTTTATTCAATCTTATACAAGTCGTAACCAATCCAATCAAATTCATACAAATTCCCTTTTGAAATTCATCTACAATCAAAAATTCAATTCATATAATTCTTCTTAACCAAACAATACCTCAATATCACCTATA
>JAOTAZ010000005.1:34212813-34233079 GCA_025629785.1 Erythroxylum oxycarpum
GTGGGTCCCATGTAGGACCCACGTAAATAAACGACTGAGATTTATTAAATACAATAATGGGACCCACGTAAATAAACGACTGAGATTTATTAAATACAATAAGACACCATAATATTGGACAGGAGATCTGAACTCCATTCAAAACCACCAAATAACACAATCTACTCCATACATGAGATATACATGTTTGTTCCAAGTACGTTCGATTTTTCACAAGCAAGGGTCGATCCAAATTATTTTTTAATTCGAATTAACATGAACAAGAAAAGAATCAAATTTTCATATTCTTCGTTTCATTTTAAAATATGAGCATATAAAGGCAAATATATATAGATTAGTTACCTTATTTTATTATGTTATGTACTTTTTGTGATTCATCTAATTCGGGATACTATGCATAATTTATTTTTGTTACGAGAAAGAACTTATAGTGATTGACACCTTTTCTTTTAATATTAAGAGATTTGATAATCAAATATACTTTAGTGAAATGAATTTAAGTGTTAAAGATAAATATTAACTAAATTCATGAAAAGAATGCAAAACTAAATATATAAAAAAATTGAGAGATAAATTAAAATTAAATGATCATATTAGTAATGGACCCGGATTTTGACAGTCCTCATAATTATTATTCGGTTTATATTATTATTAAATATTTGTATTTTTATTTAAATCAAAATTTTGTTATTTATGATAATAATAATAAGAATTAATACTACTATAATATTTCATGATCGGTTTTGGTGTAGATGTTTTGGTAAATTGTGTAAAACAAAATCCCATTCCGAAAATAGGGTGTTTGGTCTAGTGGTATGATTCTCGCTTCGGGTGCGAGAGGTCGCGAGTTCGATTCTCGCAACACCCCTTTTTTCACATAATTGCACATTTTCGATTGAATATTTTGGGCTTATCTATGAAATTGTGCCTTTAAACAATAACCATTTAGAAGAGATGCGATCTTTTCAGGGTTTTGACTAAAATCACAAACCCTGGTGGCTCGTCTCTTCCAGTTCTTTTGTGCGACAGTCGTGAATCGAAGCCTTAGGGGTAGAGAATATGAGCAGATCAGGACAGCCTCCGGATCTCAAAAAGTAAGTTTTAGACTTTCTCTATAATCCTCTTTTCATTTTTTGTATTTATTCTGATGTTTGCCTTTTGTTGGATTACAGGTACATGGACAAGAAGCTTCAAAGTAAGTCTCTCTCTCTCTCTGTTAAACCTCTGCTCTTACTCGTTTCTTTCTTGAAATCTTTCTGTTGATGTTTTAAAGTTAATTTTTCTCTTCAAATTTCATCGCTTTTGGCTGATTTAGCTCGTATTTGGTGCTATATTTAATATCGTAAAGAACCCAAATGTAGCTACTAAATAGAAATGATAGGATTTGGCAATGCTAATTTAGTGTTTTATTGTTGGCTTGGAGTATTCAAATTTAGACAAACACTTCTTGGGTTAATATTCTCGTCTATTGTCTGAAGCTTTGTTGAAATCTGTATTACTTTCTAATTTGTAGTAGTTATTTGGCATGATATTGGTAATTTTGTAGCTTAGTTAGAGCCTGGTTGCGTTTCAGTAGTAAATTTGGTAACTGGTGAAGCAAGAGCTATTACATTGCCCTTTTTTCCTTTAGGTGTTTCTCCTTGTTTAGATCTACTCCGTGCAATCATTCATTCGACTGCCAACTATTCACTTTCATCCTTCTTGCTACATTTTCGATGGAAATGTAACACTGAAAGCATAATTTTGGATGCCTTAAGGGTTGCCACCTTATTGTCCATTATTTAGCGGTGGATCCTTAAACTATGGACAATTCTTTATCCTATCACTGATTCTTAACCTTGTTTTACTTTGACTCTTTTGGATGGTTTCCCATCCTTCATTTACATATCGGTAGGTATTTGACTTCCATTTTGTTATTCCAGATAAAACATGAGAGCTTTTATTGCGGTTATTGTCTAATATGTGGCTCGGATAACATCCTTTGTGTGAAAAATTTGAGGATGCTAATTTCAGTAGATAATTTACTGATGCAGTTTATGTAACTTTCTTGGTATTTTTAAATTATAATGTTGCACTTGCAACATTGCTAAGGCATTCTCAAAAAGGAAAATCGATTTTCTCTGGTTCCTTGTTTCATCCTAGAGTTTGATTCCCATGAGCTTGTTAGGTTGTTTTTCTAGTTTGTGCTGGTTGTGCTGTTATGTATGATAGTCTGAGCCTTATTTATAGTTTCCAACTGTAATGGCTTTGGATATTTAATTTAAGGGTCAAACCTTTTCTTTCTACTGTACAAGGACTCAAATTTGACAATATAGTGTGGTTTTTAACTTTAAAAAAAAAAGATGCCATTAATCCAAGGTAAAGGAGATGGGAGTTTTCTTAAGATGGTCTGTGCCTTAAATTGATTGGTCTATTCAATTCAATACAAACTCCTGAGGGGTTTTTAATCCCTTTTTCTTTTTCTTGATATGTTTAGATAATATTTGGATTGCTGATTTCTGTTATCTTTGTGACATATGCAGTCAAGCTTAATGCTAATAGGTTGGTGGTTGGAACACTTAGAGGATTTGACCAGTTCATGAATTTGGTGGTTGACAACACTGTGGAGGTGAATGGTGATGAGAAAACTGATATTGGCATGGTGGTGAGTCACATTTGTGTTTCTCTGCTTGTCTAACGTATGATGCAATCATTCTGTTATCTAAATTATACTTCCTTGTAAAACATTTTTTATTTTCTTTTGGCAGGTTATCAGAGGAAATAGTGTTGTTACAGTTGAAGCACTGGAACCTGTTAACAGGTCATAATTACGTGATGGGTTGTATTGATACAGATCTGATGTTTTGAAAGCAGCTTATCAGGATCTCTATTTTGGAGATTATTTGTGACTAGATGAATTAATAGTAGGCTTAGACCTTTGCTGACAAAATGAAATGCTTATGCTCTGCGAGATGGTGACTGAGTAATTCCGGAAACAGAGCTCTTTTAAATGCATGCTTTTGGAAGGCTTTCCTGACAAATGTGTTACTTGGATGCTTGCCTTCATTCGGATTTGTTCTTGGTAATATGTTGAGAACAGACAATTATTGCGAGCATATAAATGGTGGGTTAGATTGAAAATCAAAGCATGTATAATGTTCATATTCGATATTTTCATAAAGTTGACGATTAATGATTGAAATATCGCCTAGCTGATCTTTCCTTCTCATTGAGAAATTTGGCTTCAAATCTATAATCATCTTGGCAATAATTTGCTATTGACTGCATGCAACATTTCAATATACTTGTAATGAAATTGACGAACATGAACAATATATTTGTAATGAAATTGTCGAACATGATTAAGTGGAAGACAGAGGACCCCATGACTTTCAAGAGTTGGTTCGTCTGGACTCTAAATCTGATGGATACATGGCAAATCCATGTCATTTGCAAGTCAAATGAAAGAATAAACGCTACTTTTAGGCGTCAATTTGTGGTGGGGTTAGCCCAACAAGAAAAGTTACTTTCTTTTATTTTCCTGTTTTGCTATCCATCCACGGCTTAGGAGGAAGTGACCGGGAAATTGGGTTTGAATTTGAAAAAGGAACCTGAATCGGCATCATGTATTCATAAGACTCGCAACGGTACAATAACTATCCTTTAAAGCCTTTTTTTTTCCAGTGTAGCCGCTTTTTCTCTTAAACTTGAATAGTCACTCTTTTGTGCCCGTAACGGACAAGTAACTTTTCTTTGTTCACGAAACCGATACTCATAATGACTTGGAGCCTTCCAACTTTATCCTAAACCCTGTTATTTCTTGTCTCGGATCTCCCCATCTTTTTTTTCTCAGATACGACATGTCTCACTTTTTTCTACTTAGCAACTCGTAAATCTGACTGATGAGTACTTGTTTCTGGGTCAATTACATCAATCATAGCGTTCCAGTCCACAGAGAACTGACTAAGCTTCGTCAGCACCTATTGCCATGCTAAGTTCAACGCCTGTGTCAGCTACGATAACCCTTTTATTGGATAGGCAAGCTGACAAAACATGTTTTAATAAACCCAAAAAAATCTCGTTCCAAACAACTCCTCCCATCTTTGATAATAGTACTTTCGTCTTGATAGTTTGGTATAAGTATTGGATGAATGAAAGCTTATTTAACAGTCTAAACGGGACAAATGATCTGTTCCGCAAGTGTTCTTTATATTTCAGATAAATGTTTTTATAATATTCTATTGGAATTTGGTCAGAGACCTACCTACGTGTTGACAGAGACTTAAGTTATAATAAAGAGTTTGTTGCATTAATTAAAAGTCATATGGCAGGGGATGGCTTGGAACAGGGGATTGGGGAACAGAAGATCTATTCCCATGTTCCCCTAGATAACAACCCCAGGTGGTCCTTTCTCTGCTTGGTTACCTGTCACATAGAGTTAGCTTTGAGTAAGACGAGCTTTCGAGATAGAATTGACCTGACAACTCTTACCCGTAATTCCATGTTAGATCAACTATTTATACAAAGAAGTCAACTGTTTTCTTGTATTGTTACTCAATTGTACTGAAACCAATTTCTATTAGCCTAGATGCGGAGGACCAAGTTGAGAGCTTCATTTATGAAGCTCATGGTTACCGCTGCATGAGTCTCTTCAATAAGTTTAACTACTTATATCACAGAATAATGGTACAAGTTGCATGTCTTTATATACTTGGATTCACTCTGAACTTTCAATAATTTATCAGTAAAAGGTTAAGCACCAAGAAAAAAGAAATGCTTATGCGGATATGACTGGGATTATCTGATGGCCTAACTTTTCTCTTCTGTCCACATCTCAACTTCTCCTATCCTCTGCTCTTGTCCTCAAAACTAGACAACCTACGTTCTGCATCTGCATCCACATTCTCTCTTTGCAGATTGCTTCAACCCTCAAAATTCCAAAGCCTGTGAGAATATAAAAGGCTAAGAAAATTGGATCAAAGCAGGGTGATATAGTATAGTCACGTCCTGCCCTACACACAAAAACCTTTCTTCAATCCAGCTCTCCTTACCCACAAAAGAATTTCTTCTCATGCCCTCGAACAAAATTCAAGGAAATCATTTCAGAGCAACATCGGAGTAAACTTCAAACAGGAATTTTTTTTTCTTGCTAACAGTTTTTGTGAAAGAGTCGACCTTTCCTGTCTAGAAATAAAGTTAAAAAAATAATGACAGTAGTACTCCATTCATCACCATCTCATTTTCCTTCTCCTTCAAGCTCTCCCTCTTCTACATCATGTGCTCATGGTGATATCCCACATCAACAACACCACCCGCATACGCTTAGCCCTACTGGACCCGTAGACCAAGAACACGTAGAAGAACCGCAAGCTCAATCTGATAGGTGTATAGAGAGGAAAGCGAGGGAAAGAGAAGGAGACCAGCTCTCTGTTGTGGAACTCTTCGTTGCTGCTTTTCGGAGGTCCGTTGTTGGGTGTAGCATTATTGGTGCTACCGGGAATACAGAGCTTTGCTCAATGGAGATTGGTTTGCCCACTAATGTTAGGCACGTTGCTCACGTCACTTTTGACAGTTTTGATGGCTTTCTTGGCTTGCCTTTGGAGCTTGAGCCTGAAGTACCCAGAGGAGCACCCAGTGCAAGGTCAGTTTGTCTTAACTTCTCGGTTTTGGAAATGTTGCATCTTCCAATCTTTGGTTTTCTCTTTTATGCTGAAAATTGCATTGCTTGATCATTATCCTATATTATTAACTCCATACGTTAGAACTTTCATGGGGTGTGATGGTAAGGCATTGAGAAGAATGTAAATCATTGAACTTCTAAACCATTACGTCATATTCAACTTGGGTTTTGCATCCCATATTTGTCCTTCGTAACATGGTTCGTTACTATGGTAAAACTCCTCACATGGAGATTGTAAAACTTAATTCTTTTGGCTCTTGGTAATTCGGTCAACTTGCTGATTTCTTGAAGGAAAAATTTTCTTAGTGCTTTTGTGCAGTCATTTCTTTTTTTCTTCTCCTTTGTTATTGTACAAAACTCTAGTTAAGAGAAGTTTTTGATTACCATGCCTTATTTCAAGAGATTTCATAGGCTACTGTTTACTGACCAAACATTAAGTTTTTGCAGTGCGACTGTTTTTGGAGTTTCAACTGAGTCGATGCAGCTTTCCTATGATTCGAGAGGCAATATAGTGCCCACAATACTGTTGATGATGCAGAGACAGCTGTATGCCCAGGGAGGTTTACAGGTGAGTATCATTTCATCCAGTTCCATAGAGCCTTCAATTGTGGTACTAACTTCATGCTTTGGAAAGATAGAGCTCCAGAGCCCTAAAGTAATCGAACAATTTCTTACAGGCGGAAGGAATTTTCAGAATTAGTGCACAAAACAGTCAGGAAGTGTATGTTAGGAATCAATTAAATATGGGAGTGGTTCCAGAGGGCATTGATGTACATTGCTTGGCAAGTCTGATAAAGGTATAATTTGGTTGTTTGGTTCTTTACCTCCATTCTACGGATTGGTTACATTCAAACTGTTTCAACTCCCATTTTGTATTCTCAAAAATGCATGGAACTTAGCATTGTATGTAATCATGATTCTGTAGGTTTGGTTTAGAGAACTTCCAACTGGTGTATTGGATTCTCTTTCAGAAGATCAAGTGATGCAATCACAATCAGAAGAGGAGTGTGTGCAGCTTGCACGGTTTCTTCCCGCAACAGAAGCTGCTTTGCTGGATTGGGCAGTAAACTTAATGGCTGATGTGGCCCAACTGGAACATCTGAACAAAATGAATGCACGTAATATCGCTATGGTTTTTGCTCCGAACATGACTCAAGTTAGTAGTGATCTATTTTAGTTTTAAAATTATGAAATGCATATATGCTCAATAGCTACTGCACTAAATCATCATTCTTTGCCATTATCCTAAGCAGCCAACAGAAGATTTATCAGATAATTTATGACAGGTGCATTTACCAATGACAATCTTGTGGAAAGATGGTTTAAACTTTTTTCTTAGCTGAAAAGCATTACCTTTTAAGAAGGTCATTGATTCGATTGAGATTAGGACCTCTGCATATTCTAATGGTATCATGCAGATGCCTACTTTTGGTATGGTTTCTATGGATGAGTGGCACAACCATCGGATATCATGCATATGTCAGATACTCTTGACGAATTCCGTTGTCAGGTCTTTGTGAAAAGGTGGAGCTCTGGGAATACAAGTGAGTACTGACTACTGACACTTTCGTAACTTGCGTGATTGCAGATGTCAGATCCTTTGACGGCGTTGATGTATGCTGTTCAAGTGATGAATTTTCTCAAGACGCTTATAACTAGGACACTTCGAGAAAGAGAAGATTCTTTGCAGGAAGCAATTCCTGTTTGCCGCCTTGAACCGACTGATGATAATGAGCATAAGAGCCCTTCTCAACCCTTTCCCAAGAAGGTTGATGATGAGGTTGGTGAGGAGGAGACAGTATTTGTTACTGGAGAACCTACTCTTGACAGCCCTCCTCAACCTAGCCAAGGTGGTTCCAGGATTGCAATTGGTCGTCAAAGTCTCTTAACTTCAATTGAGAACATTCACACAGGAACTCGGACTATTGTTGACCATTGTTCTTGTGAAGTTGTATCCCAAGTATATACCTTACCAAATGAACGGCAAGAGGGTTGCTTTAAAGGTAGCATCCAAATGAAAGTTTGTAAAAGCAAAAATGGCCACTCGCGCACTTCAAATCTGAAAAAGAGTCCAAAAAAAATTAAATGAGCAGTCAGTGGTGTGGGCTGCAGGACATAATGAGAAGAACAAGGAAATTGGTACCGTAGGCTGCATAAATCAAAGGATAGAATGGGCTGAACCTTGGAGGTGAAGAGTCTTGTTGGCTGGTTACGGCTTTTGATGCTTCCGTTTTGTTGGATTTATTCATCGTTCTGCATGACAGGTTTTCTGGTAGAATAGAAAGGGAACGGGTATTGTAGGTCATGAAACAGTTGACATAGTGGTATGAAACTTCCATAGTGCTGTTGATTTTCTTCCGGCAAGTGGCTCAGGTTGCTGCTGGATTTGCCTTCACAAGATAACTGGACACATTGTGCGTCTTTTGCATTAAACATGTATGATTTTTTAGTAGTTTTATGCTTGTTTCTGGTTGTTGTCACAAACAAGTTATGTATTGATGTTCACATACTCCTTATCCATTCTAAGTTCATATTCCAACTTCTAGTGAATTGAAGTTGCACATTCTATACCTATACGAAGAATTTGCTAGCACACGTGAACAACTTGTGTGCAAGATGGTTTGCTTCACACGTTCTCTTTCTGATAAGTTCACTTGAGATGAGAGATCTACAACCCTTCAAGAATCAACCACTTGTTTTGCTATTCTGTACTCACCATCGAAAATTCTTACTTGCAGCTAACTGACGAAAAATTTCACCAAAATACCACAAGCAGCTGGCGACGGTGATTAAGATTCAGATACCTATAAGCTAAAACCAATCTCTGACTCTGGACCTGTCCTAACTGCAAATGTTCTTGCAGTGGTTTCGGAACATGGGTAAAAGTTTGATACTTTTCAATTTTGCTTTCATGCATATCACCAATAGTCCTTGCAAGAGCAGAATCCATTACTGAAATGGTGGAAGCGAGTTGCATCTCTAACAATAAATTGGCGGTAAACAACCTTGCTGACCAACTTTATAAACAAGTGACATTCTACGCATATCCGAAGATTTTTCATCACAATAATCTCAGACCCTTTCTCTGTGTTTAGGAGGCTAAATGCAATTGCTAATTTTTCACTGTGCACGCCTAGACCATTCAGAAGTTCTTCATTTCTGTTTAGTTGATCAATTTTCCTTGAACCATCAGCGTTTTCCAGCAGAGTTTCCAATTCATCTAAGACTTTATATATTCCGTCCGTTTGAGGGTGACTTCTATCACCAGCAAAGAAGAGGTGAACCCTCCCTTTAAATTCAACATAACTACATCCTGGATCCTTTCTAAGCTTTCTTTCTCTCATCATCGAGCGAACCTTTATTATGCCTTGATAATTGCCTGCCTCGTTATATACATTAGACATCAAAACATAGTAGCCAATATTTGTAGGTTCAAGCTCAATCACTCGTTCAAAAGCCAACTCTGCTACCTCCACATTTTTATGGATTTTGCATGCCCCTAACAGGGCTCCCCACACTCCACCATCAGGTTTCACGCACATAGTCTCAATGAACATCTGAGCCTCATTGAGCCTACCTGCCCGGCCTAGAAGATCCACCATGCAAGAGTAATGCTCTGGACCAGGTTGCAACCCATATTTCCTCTCCATTGAATCAAAATAATCTAGTCCTCTGTCTGTTAATCCTGCATGACTACAAGCAGACAAGACACAAACAAAAACAGTCCTGTCAGGTTTAACTCCAGTTCTAATCATACTATCATAGAGCTCCACAGCAATCTCTCCTTGTCCATGCATTCCATAACCACCTATGATTGCTGTCCATGAAACTACACTTTTTATTGGCAAATTGTCAAAAATATTTCTAGCCTTCACCAAATTACCACACCTAGCATACATATTGATCAAAGCATTATTCAAAAACAGATTGGACTGAAAAGCACAAACTTTCATACGTCTCTCTATCTCCCTGCCAAAGCTCTGCGCTCCAAGATGAGCACAGGATGAAAGAACCCCAACAAGCGTTACAGGGTCAGGAGAAACCCCACTTGATTCCATTTCTCTGTAGAGTTCCAGAACATCATTAGCAAGTCCATTCTGGGAGTACCCATTAAGCATAGCGTTCCAAGTAATTAATCCTTTCTCTGGCATGCCATTAAATAACTTCCTTGCATAACCAACTTCCCCACAATTTAAGTACATCGTAAGCAAGCAATTACCAACTGAAAAATCCACATCTAGTCCAAACTTCACACAAAAACAATGAATACACATTCCCAGTCCCAAATTTCCTGGAATCCCACAAACAGGAATAAAACCCAGCATCGTAATGCCCCCAAACTCCACAGCCAACTTCATTATTTCACGAAATAACAAGACGGCATCATTAACTCTATAATTCAACGCGTACCCAGCTATTAAAGCATTGTAATAAACCGTTAGCTTCCGCGACTGGGGATTCTCATCAAACACCTTACGTCCATCGTCAACCAAGTTTAATTTACAATACATAGATATCAGGGAAGTCTGAACAAAGGGTTCTAATAAACAACCAGTTTTAACAACATGACAATGGAGCTGCTTTCCAGTTTTTGAGAGAGAAAGCGCCGCGCAAGACTTGAGTGTGAACGGAAAAGTGAAGGCGTCTGGGGAGTCGCCGGACAGAAGCATTTGACAGTAAACAGAAAGGGCATCGGCATATAGGGACTTCTTGGCTAAGTTTCTCAAGAAACCGTTCCACGGCGGTGTTTCGTTAACGGCGACGGTGGTTGGCCTGAGATGGTTAATCTGGTTATACAGTTTCGCTTTGACGCTCATTGCATGGTGGAGACGAGAAAAACGACAGCGCAAGACGTCGTGTCAGGTAACGGACGGTTAAATCCATTGCCCTTCATAATTTAATTGCGTTATTCTATTCAAAACGCTGCGTTTTAGTCCATCGAGTCGTGATCTGACACGTCAAACGTCAGAGAACTGGAACATGGCTCACCCGATAGAGTAATAGATAAGAGATTGCGAGCGCATGATAAAAAGAAGACGCTCACCGTCTCGCAAAGGCCGAGCGCTATGGAGTCCGTACAGTTGTCGACCATTGCTTCCCGCCATTTCTCTACGTCTTCTCTCTTTGGAAGCTCCAGAAGGTTTAGGAGTTCTGTTAGAGTTCTCTCCTGTTCTTGGGCTGGTTCGAGCGACGTCACCTCGCTCTCATCCAGGAATTTGTTTACTGTAAGTGCTTTTCAATGGACTTAATGCCCTTTTCCTTCACACCGGATATTTGTTTGTGATATTGTTGAACTTGTTGATAATTTAGAGAGATTTATGGAACTGGGTGAATTGCAAGAGTACTGTTAGTAGTAGAAGAGATGAGCGTGGTTTTGTTAGAGCAGAAATGTTTGGGCAGTTAACAAGTGGACTCGAGGCTGCTTGGACCAAGCTTAAAGGAGAAGGTCTTTTTTCCTTCCCTTTTCTGGCTTTATGTTTTTTGTTTTCTTTACTTTGCAAATGTAATTGTGTCAGCTTTTTATGTACCCAGAAAAAGAAGTTTGCTTTTTTATGTTTTGTTTGTGTTAAAGTTAGCAAATTCTAGTACGGAGAGGTTGAGAACTGCTATCCAATTTGTTTTTCTCAAATTGGGGACTCAGTGGAAAAATTTTCGGTTTCGTGTTTCAGAGGTTTTGACCAAGGAGAATATTGCGGAGCCGATGAGGGATATAAGGCGAGCTCTCTTGGAAGCAGATGTGAGTGAAAGTATAGGGTGATATTAAATATCTATTGTGCTGAAACGTAGTAGCTCATGTGTTCTACTGTTTGCAGGTGAGCCTTCCGGTTGTTAGAAGGTTTGTACAATCAGTTAGTGACCAAGCTGTTGGCGTCGGTGTTATAAGAGGAGTGAGACCTGATCAGCAATTGGTCAAAGTATGAATTTCACCGTAATGTATTGAATTAAAACGTTTATTTATTTTTTTATGAAATTAGTTTAGTGAAGCCTCATATATCAAGCTTAACTTTGTTGTTTGCTGGGATGAAACAAGTTCTGCTGCTTTGTACCATTTGAATTCTTTGGCCGATATATTCTTTTGTGCTCTGAAGTTAGTGATATTTCATGTGATTGCTATCCTTAAGATTATTTTCTTTTGTTGAAATATTGGTGATTTAGAACGGCTTCTTCCAAACTTACAGCAAATCCAAAATATGGACAATGATTTTTTAAAGTAAGCCTAACAGGAGGTTGTTATTCTGTTCTTTGCTGCCTCTTTGTTACCATGCCTTGTCTCACACTTGCAATGGAACCACTATTCCTCCCACATATAACCTTTTTCATGCAATCATCTCTACATATGTTAAGTAGATATTGTACCATGAATGACTATGTGGAATATGAGGGTATCACTTTAAAATACTATGGATAAAAAATGCCTGTAGCGTGCTGATAGCTGGGTTTCTCGTTCTTGTAGATTGTACATGATGAGCTTGTCAAATTGATGGGAGGAGAGGTGTCCGAACTATCATTTGCAAAATCTGGGCCAACTGTGATATTACTGGCCGGTCTCCAAGGCGTCGGAAAGACAACTGTCTGTGCAAAGTTAGCTAATTATCTGAAAAAACAGGTTGGTTGAAAGGCAGATCGTATATATTGCAGCAATTTGTGTGCATGTGTGTATGTGTATATGTGCATGTTTTCTATTAATGTTGTTTTTGCTCCAAAATAGTGACACATCTTTGAAACATTGACGACAGGGGAAGACTTGCATGCTTGTTGCTGGAGATGTCTACAGACCTGCTGCCATTGACCAACTTGTTATTTTGGGTGATCAGGTATTAGATTCTGATTCATAATAAATGCTTTACAAGCAATATTGCTCCACTACTTTATTATCAGATAATACCCTGTTACTTTTTTTTGGTAATAATAATACACTGTTATTGCTACCATTTAGTTAAACATCCCTTTTCTAATAACTGTGTGTTGATGATCATTCTCATATTTATTTTAGCTTTTGGCAGGTAGGTGTGCCTGTTTATACAGAAGGAACCAATGTTAAACCTTCAGAAATAGCTAGGAAAGGCTTAGAAGAGGCAAAAAAACAGAATATAGACGTGGTGATAGTGGATACTGCTGGAAGGCTTCAGGTAAATTCTTCCTCTATATCCATGAAGATCTAACATACCATTATAAGGTTTTTCCTGATATTATCTACTGGCCCCCAAAGCTCTTGAATCTTTATCTTGTCTGTTATGTGATTTATATCTCTCTTTTTTCCTTACTTTGGCAGATAGACAAAGCTATGATGGATGAGCTAAAAGACGTAAAGCGTGTATTAAATCCCACAGAAGTTTTACTTGTTGTGGATGCAATGACTGGGCAAGAAGCTGCAGGTAGTTAAACTTCAGTGTTTCCGTATAGAATTTTTATATGACATTTTCAACTTATCATATAACATTTCAGATACATAAAGTTCTAGTGTTAGTAACCTAAAATAGTACTTGAAAATTTTGTCTTCTATGAGTATACAACTTACATTCCTATTCCTTAAAAAATTATTTATGTTGCAAATACATGCATTATTGAGCCATCATGTTATCTTGAAAATAATCTTTTTCAGTTTAGGATCAACGCTTTCTTTGGAAAGCCATTTTGATTTAACATTTATTTCCCATTTTGATTTTTCCCTTTTCATGTTTATAGTTATATTTGGAATGCCTATGAAATGAAAAATTGCATGCATGACCATATGTCATGTAATGATACGTCATATATGCTTAGCATACTGTATCATGTGCACAGTAGAGTTTGAAATGCTGAGTTTTGCTTCATATAATTCTACGGACTATAGAGTAACGTCTGTTTGATAGCTACAAAAATTGAATTGCTCATGCACTTGTCATTGCAGCTCTGGTCACAACCTTCAATCTTGAGATTGGAATTTCGGGTGCAATTTTGACAAAGCTAGATGGTGATTCAAGAGGTGGTGCAGCTTTAAGTGTCAAAGAGGTCAGAATTATGACTCCTCTGGACTATTAATGTGCAATTTCCTTTGGAATTGGGATATATTTGATGCTAAATACTTCAGGATAAGTACTTGCCTTCGATTACAAAAGAATTGGCATCACTTGCCCTTCACACTAGTTTAGTTCTGATACATTATTCGGAAACTATTGTTTGGTGAATTTTGTGTGTGTGTTAAAGTTTATCTTCCATAATGGGATGTGACAGCTGCCTGCTTGAGATGTTGGGGTAGGATTGTAGGGATTTTGAATTCCATTGGCTCTTTGGTGAAACTAAAGTTTTGTATCAAAGAAGTTTCTTCAACATCTTGAGAGATACGAAGCTTTGAGCCTGAGATGAAGCAATAAAGTTCAGTGTTCATGGAAAGCTCATAGTGTCACTGTAACAACTGAAAGTAAATCCAAATAAAGATTTGGGCTCTCTTTTATTCAATAGCTAGATAATTGTTTATGAGCTTCTCAAGGACATTTGTGGTAGATCTGTTAAACTGAGAGAGAGAGAGAGAGAGAGAAAGAGAATATGCTGACATTAATGAACAAAAATTTTATTCTCTCTCTTTATTGTTTTTGGGTCCACGAAGAGACTCACTCAGACTAAGATTGTAACTGTCCCAACCTTGTGAAATTTCCAACATTCCAAATTGAATGTTCTTGTCTTAAAGGACACAGTATCAACTGCTTCATTACCTGACATTTAGCAAACATAAATATTAATACCCATATTATGTGTGAATTCACTTGTTTCTAAGCACCAGTTATTGGAAAAATATGTGCTTTTTTTATGTTACATGTTTAATGGCTGATAACAGTGAGAGGTGAAATAGTCATGCATTTTTCAGATGTACCATTAGACCTTGTTCATCTTGCTTATATATATACTAAATGATGTTTTTTCCCACTGAAATTGTGTCCTCAGATATATACTTAATAGTTTAATGGTGACAGGTGTCAGGAAAACCCATAAAACTTGTAGGACGGGGAGAACGGATGGATGACCTTGAACCTTTCTATCCTGATAGAATGGCTGGTCGCATCTTAGGAATGGGAGATGTTCTCTCATTTGTAGAGAAGGCTCAAGAAGTAGTAAGTCCCAGTAGATCAGGTTTCATGTTTCTTTGAAATGACTTTGGTACTTCGTCAATATATAATTTTTTAATTTGTTGGCTTTTCTATGTAGATGCGCCAGGAAGATGCAGAAGATTTGCAAAAGAAGATAATGAGTGCCAAGTTTGACTTCAATGACTTCCTAAAACAAACTCGTGCTGTGGCACGTATGGGTTCCATGACTCGTGTCATAGGGATGATACCAGGAATGGGAAAGGTGTGGAAAACTGCTTCTATTCTATCATTGTCTTCATTCTTTTCTACCAAGTAGAACTGGATCTTTCTCAGCTCTTGGGTACCTGAAAATTTTTTTGATCAGTATTTGGCAGCCATTTTTCTGCTTTAACTCATAAATATACTGGGTCTGAGCATCTTTCCACTCTAGGGGTATCAGAGAAGCTTTCAGCTAACTTACACTGCATGTGCATTAATACAGGTTACTCCAGCACAGGTTAGAGAATCAGAGAAGAATTTAAAGATCATGGAAGCAATGATTGAAGCTATGACCCCTGGTCTTATTCTTCTCACCCCTGCTTACTACTGTATTTGATAGTGAAACTTGCTAAGCTGGGTGGAAAAAAGCTATAGCATGTCAATGAGAAATATGTGAGAAAATCATTGATATGACATCATTGTTTGTGTTTCTTCCAATATTACTTTGTTACATTTGTCTTTATAGCCCTCTGTTGGTAGTCCTCCTTGCTGTATACGGCTAGCTGGAAGCATGTGAAAGGATGCCATATCCAAAAGGAGGGAAAGAACGGATTCTTTCTCTTGTGCGCTTCTTTTTTCCTATAAAAGGACCTTTAATGCAATTACCTAGTAATAAAACTGTAAAGCCAATCTATGTAAACTTTGTTTACCGAAGTGTAGATTCCCTAATTTGTGTGAGATTTACTGGAGGATAATGGGAGATGTAAAGGCTCCTATATCTTGGCCAGACATACATCAAGCTGGTACTGTGAGGAATTGCCTTTGAATGAGAGAGTGTAACAGTTAATGAAAACCAATATTTGTTCTATGGGTTGTCTTAATGTAACACCTTTTGGTCTGTTCACTCTGTAGCCTTTTTGTTTGACACCGGTATTCTTTAGTTTCGATATTTTTGATCTCATACAATGATGTTATGGATGTGAAACTGCAAAAAAAGATAAGAAAGTCCAACTTTTTGGAGTCAACTTAACTGTACAGCTGATTCTCAAACTTAAATTGTCATGGCCAATAGTCAAATATTTGTATATTCTGCTTATAGTTTATCTCTAGTACATTTATCTGACTTTTATGTGAAATAGTTAATTCTTATTCAGCGACCCCATGTAGATCTGATCCTCAGTTTCTATTCTATGATGCTCTTGCAGAGGAAAGAGAGAAGCCAGAACTGTTAGCAGAATCTCCTGCCAGAAGGAAAAGGGTTGCTCAGGATTCTGGGAAAACCGAGCAACAGGTAAATCTGATTTCTATTTGGTTGAATTTCACATCCTTGAATGACTCTCTGCTTTCATATGGGAAGTAATGTCTGATATTAATAATAGGTGAGTCAAGTTGTTGCTCAACTCTTTCAAATGCGTGTCCGTATGAAGAATCTAATGGGTGTAATGGAGGGTGGATCTATTCCTGCTCTGAGCAATCTTGAGGATGCACTTAAAACTGAGCAGAAGGTAATCATTTGATACTGTCTGTACATATCTGCATTACATGCTTGAGTCAATACCTCTGTGCTTATTGTGAAATATGGTTGGAGAATGCTTATCACGTAAAATAAATTAGGTGCATTGAATATGACATTCAGTTCCTGCTCGTAGTTTTTTCTTGCATTATCTATGATGTATGGTTGCTCCCATGAACAGTGTGGTGTTATCTTATAACCTCCACGGACAAATTTAGAAGTACATAAGCTAACTATTTTTTGTCTTCTGATTGTTTGTTTGTTAAGGCTCCCCCTGGTACTGCTAGGAGGAAGAAAAGAGCAGAATCGAGAAGGCGGTTTGTAGATTCAGTATCATCGAGGCCAAGTCCTCCTGGCTTCGGGTCTAAAAGTTAGGGCTTGGTTTGATATGCATTGCACACAAGATGGAAAACTCGTTACTGGCCTCAACCTGATGGTTATTGTCTGACATGTTTACATGCAGTCAAGGTAGAATTTGAGTGCTGGTGAAATGTAGAAGCACCAGAGAGCTCAATGTTGCTCATGTTCCGGGAACTCAACCTCTAACAAGTAATGCATTTTCGTTAGCAGCACAAGTTATCAAATCACCGACGAAACAATTACTGATCATCAGTGTAATCGTGGTTTTGTAAGTTCTTTAGGCATGCACAAAATTGAGGAAAGGACTTTTCCAATGTTTTAGAAAGGACCTCTGTAACTTTTATTATGTCCAAGATGATATTTTTCAATGTCACATCACATGTTTGAATAATAAAGACCAGTCCTTTTTATGCTCAGATCAAAGAATTTACATAAAGGAACACATCCTTCTTAACATATAAGCTAAGATTTGAATATCAGTTATTGAAGTGGAAAACTATTATCACCTGAACTATTCAATATAAGCAGATTTCCAAGTGTTCAAATGGTAGGTAAAAGCAAACAAAAATACAGGTAAAAAGTCTTGAGATTTCAAAGAGGTGCCTATCTAGGCTATGGTACTAATTGATCAACGTCAAAGCGCAATTGTTGGTTTGATCCAAGTGTTGCCCGACACATGGCGACCAGCTGAATGTAAACACAGTTGCCTCAAACCCCCCACAAATTTCTCGGGCAGTCAAAGGACAAGAGTGGATGGTTTTTGAAGATCGAGACCCATCAAACAATAACTAACTTCTACATAAAACTTGACACATGGAAATGAGGTATGTCCATGTTAAAACCCCGATCTCAGGATCTCCCTCTTTTTTTCCTCTTTCTGCCTTAACAAATTGTAGCGCTCAAAGAAAGAAAAATTCCATATACTCCTGGAAAATATGGCTACTGATGGAGCTTCCACGTTTCCGGCCGCAGATGCCGAAGGTGAATTGAATCCTGGCCAAAACAAGAAGGTTGAAGTTGATCCTGTATCTTCTGACATTGCCACCTCCAAAGAGGTCAAGGTACATCTTTGGCCTGAATATGACTAGCGAACTCAGAAACCTGCCTTTTACCTGTATTTCCCGTCTTAAGGATATATTTACATTATAGTGATCCAAGTAGTGCACTCAAATTAATGTGTTCTATTGAATTACAGTTCAGCTTGCCATTTTAGTTATTATCATGAACATTACGAAGAGTAAACGATTTGCAGTCACTTGAAAGAGATTGCATGTTTACAATTTCGAGTCAGCTGCCGAATTTGAGTTCACAGCATTGGTGGCGAAACTAAGAGGAAAAAAGGAATTAGTGAAACAATATAATCAGTCAAATGAGCTATTGATGATGTTTTGATCATTTGCAATTACAGGAACAAGAAGAGGCTGAAAGAAAACTGAAAAAAAGGGAAAGAAAGGATGCAATGCAGACACTGAAAACAACCATCCTAGTTTCAGCCATTGTTGTTGCAGTGGCAGGTGCAGCTTTTGCTATAACCAAAAAGTTGAGAGAGAAATAAACCTTCTAGCCAGATGGTATTGCTATTATCAATAATACAATCTGGCAATCAAGTACTTGTTTTTTTTTCTTTTGTTGTTTTGTGAAGACCCATTTTTCGTTACTTGGTTCCTTGGAAATCACTGTGAGCTATTAACCATTTCAACCTCTGTAAAAGACAGATATTCTTAAGTTTTATTTATACACAATAATGGAAGCAAAGGTTTACCGAATACTCTGCTCAACTCCAATTCCAAATGCAGTTCCTAGTAGATCGTACAACCAAATGAACCGATGAACAGTGCTGATTTCTTTCCTTTTTTTAAAATAATTTTTTGGTACATGGAAGCAAAGAATGTTGATATCTTGAACTAAAAATTTAAATTGATAATCCGAAAGGATGTAACAAATTATAAATGGCCGCAAGCGTTATAAACTTTCTAACAAAAACGAAAACAAAAACAAAATAACAAGTTAACACACTAAATTTATTAACATAGTTTGACACATTTTGCTTTCGTTTGTAGAGCCCTGACTCAACTTAATACTTTAACTAAAGATAATAGTTTTATACAAGGTTTTACTAAGTCGACTCACTCAATTTTTGACATTGTCCCTCGTTTTAATAACCTGTGAAAGTAATTTACACCTAATAATACTACCGACTCGTATTAACTTCTGGTCGGGTCAGCTATATTGACCTTGGACTTGGTCCAAACACATAGCTGGGCCGATCGGTCCATTCACCAAAGATGTCAAGCCCAAGCCCGACTCAAGCTCTTCGTAACCTGTTGGCAATCGAAAACTTTCCATGCAGAGGTAGTAATTCACGTGAAGACTCAACCCTAGCATCCATCTCCTATATAAGGTATAATCTCGATTGAGAGAGGTACGAAATCCGAACCCTAGTTTTTCTTTGCCTCCAGCGATCCCACCTTCACAAAAAGACTCACTTGAGCGTCGGAGGGGCTAATCGGGACACAACCCCCGACGAGCCTTCTTTGTTTTGTAGGAACTTTGCACCAGAACTCTTACGTGAAGCAGTCAACTCATGGACCTAAACGGCAACGCATAGTTCAGCCATAATCCGGCGGAACCATGGTCAATTTCTTCTTCTGTATTATTCACCCATAGATCCAAATGTTGCACTCAATCCAATTAATTATGATGGACATGCTGCCAAGAAGGTTCGGATACGCGAGAGGGATGAAGATCCTCCGCCTCCCCCATCAGCTGGACATCCTTTGCCACTGAACTATAGCGCGATTGTCACTGGACATCCCGACCTTGGCTCAGGCACGCGAGAATTGGAATGGCCAGTCGAGGAAGACACCACTGACGAAGATATTTTTATTATTCAAGGAGAATTCGGTCTCGGACTGGAGCTTTCTAACACTTTCAAATTAAGGGCTAAAAAATTAACTCCAACAAAATCTTAAATTGATGATGGTGAATTAATAGTAAAATTAGCCATGCTTTAAATACGTGTCATGATGTACTTCAACTGTGTGTTGTGATATGGATATACTTATGTATCTTTCTTTTTTTTTGTCTCTCGTGAGGTGTCCATTGGACTGAAGCCGGTGACTAATCCCCCTTTGCTGCATGATACATCCCAAATAGGGGCCACAACTGGCCCAGGAGTCTGCTGCATTCCTAAGGCTCTATTTGGTTCAATGGTTGGGGATAGAACGTAACATGTTTCTATCGTTTGTTTGAGAGTTTCATAATGGAATGAGATGGAAGCGGAGGGTTTCATGTTACGTTCCATTCCATCCTAAACAGTGAAAATAAGAAACCTCCGATTTAGAGAGTTTAGGATGAAACGTAACCTAATAAATACATAATACCTAATATACCCTTAATAATTCTTCTTAATATCAACTATTATCAAATCATAATATTAATATATTAAATAGAATATAGTAATATTTAATA
>JAOTAZ010000005.1:34254641-34266583 GCA_025629785.1 Erythroxylum oxycarpum
ATCAAAACTAATCAATTCTTTTCTCATTAATTTTCTTAAAGCACAATTTCATCTATAACATAATACATATACAAAAATACTCATTGAATTTCATTTAATATCTCTAAATTGCCACTTAAAGATCGAGGTCCAACATAGTTTGCTATGAATATTAAAATCTAGCAAACATTCTCCTAACATGGTTGTCAACCTTTCACTTGTATGTGATGTTGACACGTAAATGAACTATCATGTACAAATATTACCAACATCAATCATAATATAATGAAAAGGTAAATGATAACAATATTAAAGAATATAAATTACCTCAAAATTTTATGACTTAATCCAATCATTGTTAATATGATCTGCTGTCATCACCATATAACCCTTCTTTTAGAAATCAGTTGTCCACATGTCTATTGTAATGGCAATACGTCCTTTAATGCTCGACAGTGTTTTTAAAATTTATTTCTTCTTATTCTCATATATCTTCATAATGTATTCTTCAATATATTCTGACTTAGGGCCTTGAAGGTTGGTTGTAGTGAGTTGTAAAACATCTTAATCTTTTGGTATCAACTATAGATAGTAGATGTTTATCACTAATTACCATAGAAGCTATCAAAACCTTGATTTGTTGTTGTCATAAGATGCTCCATCTATTGTTGTCCTAATATCATCTTCCTTCTACTACACGAATCCACGTGTCTCTTTAAATAAGAGGTTTCATCTTTTTAACTCCCAACGAACATCTTTTACCAATATTTACAATCAGCCTTTTCTACTTCATCCATCGATCTATTCTTATTAAAGTAATTCCAAACTTCACTTTTCAATTGACTTCGAGTTGAATTTATATCTTCACTTAGTACGGGATTAGAAGTTTGCACTTTTATCTCTGGTACTAGATTACAACTCTCTATTGAAGGAATATGCTTAATCTATCTAAAACAATCAAAATATAAATATATATGTTATTCATAATCATAATTGAATAACAGTATGATTAATATATATATAATATCAGTTAGTCAAATAATCAGTGACCTACACGACATATATGTGATTGCGTAAGTCACCGTGATTATGTCACAAACACACACGGGCGTATGTATATGATTGTGTAAGTTTACGAATGTGTATGTGACCGTGTAAGTCACTATATGTTTAACAGACTTACAAGATCACATACACATGCTTGTGTGTGTTTATGACACAATCACAGTGACCGTGCAAGTTTGCGAAAACACCTCGCCGATAACAACAATCCCAAAATCTAGTATTTCAAAAAATATTGTGTGTATTTTACCTTGCTAGTGGGTAGGTGGTGAAGATAAACCAAAAAACATTGCGACAAGGCAATTAGGAAGCAGGGCAATGGGCGACGATGCGAAGGGGCCGTTGCGACTGGAGGGGGAATGGGTGAGCCAGGTGGTAACTAGCAATTGGAGTGATGAAGGAGTGGCAATTGCTGAGGCTTGAGCTGGCGTCGACTATTGTGACTAGTGAGTGAGAGAGAGAGAGAATTGTAAGTGACAAAGGTGAAGAGGAAGAAATAAATCTAAAGCAAAACGATGTCGTTTTGCTTCATCTGCTTAATTGATTTCGACTTAAAACAA
This sequence comes from Erythroxylum oxycarpum, assembly GCA_025629785.1. Taxonomy (NCBI): domain Eukaryota; kingdom Viridiplantae; phylum Streptophyta; class Magnoliopsida; order Malpighiales; family Erythroxylaceae; genus Erythroxylum; species Erythroxylum oxycarpum. The sequence goes on from JAOTAZ010000005.1 coordinate 34,256,243, forward strand.
CGTTATTTTGCTCATCAATTTAGTTCTCAAGAACTAGCCCAAGGTCTAATCAACCTGGGTTGGGTCGGGCTAGTCCTAGTCTACTTTGTCATCCCTTAAAGATAAGGAGGTTAATACACTTTCCAAACTAATATATGCATACATGCATGCCGTTGTCATATAAGTGTGAAGTTAATTTATAAAAGAAAATAATTATTAAAAGAATAAAGAATACCTTAAATTAAAATTAATCTTTTTCTTAAATTAAAGGAAGAATGTGAAATTTCTATAAAATGACACTTTTTCGGTAGTTAAAAATTATATGAGAAATATTTTAAACACTTGATGCCTACTTGAAAATTGTAGACTATATTCAAAATAATAAATAATTATTTTTATAAATTATAAATTTAATTATTTCTTTTAATTATTGGTAGAAGTAGGTCCAAAACCTCCTAATAAAATTATAATTAGACAACACATGAATAAAATAGTATTAATAAAGCATTAACGTTTGGTACAAATAAAAACATTTTTCATTATGAACTTAAAAAAAAACATATTTTGGATAACAAGAACACATTACTAATATGATTAAAAAAGAAAGGCCATAATTTCATTTTTCCAAGAGGTTTTTGTTTTTTAAATGACTAAATAATGAAGTATTTATTTAGCGTAGTTGAAAAAAATGGGGCAAAAGTGGTTTTCTACTCTCTTGAGCCCTAAAGTCCCTTGGAATCCATTGGATCCAAAAGCACGAAGTATTTGTCTCTTTCCGTAAGAGGACTCGGAAAAATTAGGGTTTCTGTTAAGCAACTAAGAGAGAGTACTTTCCCGCTTTCGATTTTCGTTCTCCTTCAACTAAGGTTCGGCCCCACCCTCTTGCTCGTTTTCGGCTTAAGGTGCTTTGCGTGTTTCTTTTCGTGAGTTTAATGGATTTTGTTTATCTGCTTCTACTAATCATTTATTACTTGTTGGGTAGTTTCGTTTTCAGTTAAACTTCCTATCTTTATGTGTTTTTGATAAAATGAAACAATTCAATGACTGTTCTTTCTGTGAAAATCTTTCTCGTAATGGCAATGGCTTGGAAGTTCTTGTTTTACTTAAACGTATTGTAGGATTGGGGATTGTTGAACCATTCATGCTGGTTCTATTTGGGTTTATATCAACTTCGCTCCTATGCATTAATTTAGGGTGATTATGCTTGAAATTGTTGGAGATGGATTTGGGTTAAACGAGCGTGGGGAAATGTGTTGAGTCACCAGATGATTGAAGCTGAATGATTATTACCTTAATTAATTGGGTATTTAACAGTGTGCCTCTTTTTTTTTCTTTCTTTTTTCGACGGAGCAAAACATCAGAACATAGAAGAACTTAATAATTCCAGTCCCATTTAAGTTAAGTAGTTTAGTCCTTGTGATCTAGGAGTTGCTAGAGGGTAGGTTTGCAATTTTTGGTTGAGCACTATCCAAGTTGATGTAATGTGTTGATTCCCTTTAAAACTTGTATTCACAGGCTAAGACCCAAATTCAGACTGCAACTTTCTGTTTTATTTGGAAAAGATACAGATCATGTAGATTGTTTTATTATAACTGTTAAAACAATTTCTTAATGAGTTGAAATCAATCACTCTAAAATCTTGCATTCTTTGCTAGCTTACTAGTGTATTAATTTAAGCCTTAAGCCTTGAAAAGTTTCCATGTGTTGCTCATTTTCATTATTTTACTGTATAATGTTATGGTTGATGATGCAGAGCAATCACGTAGTTCTTTTTCTCATTTCTTATCTTTTTCCTTCCTTTTCTTCTTTTTTTTTGGTGGAGAAACTGTTCCAGATGTATAATTAAACAATAAACTTCCTGTTGATTTTGTGCCGGTGCCACTGTCTAGATTTCAAGAAATTCTTTTCGTCAATGTTTGCGTTTTTTTCACCTGATGAGCATTTTCATCCATCCATCCTCTTGGTTATAGTCGTAATACTCTCTTGCCTGTCTCGTTAACTACTGTTACTTTCTCATCATTCATTAATTGGTTATCATTCGCATTTCAAATCCTTGGATCCTTATCTTATGGAAGAAATTCACTCGAGATTCTTACTCTTCAACTCCTTTTGGCCTCTCATTTTGTTTCCACCTTTCCCTACTTGTACTCTTCCTTTTGTGAATGCTTCTGGCTTCTGTGCTTCTTTCACAGTTGCCTTGCAAGCTTGTTTTCTTAGATACGTAACATGCCGAGGGCAAGAGCAAGTAATGTGGCAGCTGATAACCAAGATGTGACTGAAAACCCTGTGGAACCAGAAGAACAGGTTGATCTTGATGACGAAAATGATCCTGAAGAGACAATGGAGGAAGAAGTTGAATATGAGGAAGTAGAGGAAGAGGAGGAAGTTGAAGAGATAGAGGAAGAGGTGGAAGAGGAAGTGGAAGAAGAGGAAGAAAATGAAGAGGCTGATACTCAAAGGATCTCTGATGCTGAAGAGGAGGAAGATGAAGAGAAAATACATGCAGAGCTTCTTGCGCTTCCCCCTCATGGATCAGAGGTGTACCTTGGTGGCATTTCTCGTGATTCTTCTGTGGAGGATTTGAGAGACTTTTGTACATCCATAGGAGAAGCTGTGGAGGTCAGTCCCATTGATTGTCTTTATTTATCTTTGTCATACTTATAAAGTCCAAACTTGGTTATATATTGGCATCAGGTAAGAATCATGAAGGGAAAAGATTCAACTGATGCAAATGGCTATGCTTTTGTAACCTTCAGAACAAAGGAATTGGCTTCAAAGGCCATCAAAGAGTTGAACAACACTGAATTCAAGGTAGCATTTCATTGTTCCTTTTCTAACAAAAGAACTTAGCTTTGTGGATCGCCTTAGTTTTATGCTTGAGAAACTAGATGTGGGTTTGCATTTATTGGTTGGTTCCTTATATGCTGTTTGAAAAATCTTCAGGGCATTTCTGGGCCAATTTGGAGTATCTTAGTCTTGGTTGTTTTTTTGTTTTTCTTAATTGAAATTTACCCTTTTCAGGGTAAAAAGATAAAGTGTTCAACGTCTCAAGTTAATCATCGATTATTTATTGGTAATGTTCCGAGGACTTGGGGAGAGGAAGATATGAAGAAAGTTGTCTCCAAGATTGGTCCAGGAGTTATTTCTCTGGATCTATTGAAGGTACGTTTGCTCCCCTATTCCCTACTTTCATATTGTGTATGCAATAATGCACCATGCACTATAATAATAGTTTGAGTTGTTCTTTTGGTTTATTTCTACTGAGTTCCATATTTTCACTCTCATAGGATCCACAAAACTCCAGTCGTAATCGCGGGTTTGCTTTCATTGAGTATTATAATCATGCATGTGCAGAATACTCTAAAAAAAAGATGTCAACCCCAGATTTTAAACTTGATGATAATTCTCCAACTGTGAGCTGGGCTGATCCTAAAAATGCAGGTTCTTCTGCAGCCTCTCAGGTATTTCATATCACTATCTTTCTTCTCCTATAAAATTGCCATTATTTACCGTTGGAAGTGAAATTCCATAGAACATTTTTGCTTGAAGCATGTTCTTCTTGTTAATCTTTGTGGTGCTATTCTTATTTTTTCATGTACTACTTTTGGTTCTTAACGTATGATTGTATAACTTCATCAGATGTTATTTTGCATGTTCATCTACTTGATAGACTTGGTTATGGTTATGAATCGTGTAGCTAAGCCATTGAGTGTTTAGCTCAGTGTGAGTGCTATTATATTTCTACTCTCTCCACCAAAGTTTGAGCCTTGATTGAAATAGTTGGGGGATTTAGGTTTCGGGGATATTTGGCCCCTTAGGCTCAATGAATGAAACCAGAAAAAATGTGTGCCATCCTATGATAGATCATAATTAGGAGTTGATTGTTTTATGATGTCTCCTTTACAGTTTTACAATATCTTTTGGGGGATTTAGGTTTCGGGGATATTTGCCCCATTAGGCCCAACGAATGAAACCAGAAAAAATGTCTCTCGTTCTGTGACAAATGATAGATCATATTTGGAGTTGATTGTTTTATGATGTCTCCTTTACAGTTTTGCAATATCTTCTTGTATAATGTAAATTTTATGCATAGAATTTTTTTAACTTTTCTAAGTTATTTGAGTTTTATTTTGTGAATTCATGCAGGTTAAGGCAGTTTATGTGAAGAACTTACCAAGAGATATTACTCAGGAACGTTTAAAACAGTTGTTTGAACGTCATGGAAAAGTTACAAAGGTGGTTCTCCCACCTGCAAAAGCAGGACATGAAGAGAGCAGATTTGGTTTTGTGCACTTTGCTGAGAGGTCAAGTGCAATGAAAGCATTGAAGAACACAGAGAAATATGAAATTGATGGTAGCTTCTCCTGTTTTAACATGTCCACTTTGGATAAGTCGATTTGTTGATTCTAATTGTTTACTGGCTGTTTGCAGGTCAAGTTTTAGAGTGTTCCCTTGCCAAGCCTCAAGCAGATCAGAAGTCCTCCGGTGGAACAAACTCACAGAAGGCAGTCTTGCCTCAAACTTATCCACCTCGCCTTGGCTATGGCTTAGTTGATAATCCATATGGTGCTTTGGGTGGAGGATATGGTACTGCTGGCTTTGCACAAGTAAGATGATTTATTTATGCCAGATCTATAGAAGTTTGTTTCATTGTTGAAACAATGAGTTTGGCTCTTTTGATTGTTTTATCTTTGTGAATTTTTAAAATCTTCAGTTTTGCACTTGAAATTATTTTTGTTAATAAAAGCAAATTTTTGCAGCCAATGATATATAGGAGTGGACCAACTCCTGCTGGGATGGCAATGATGCCAATGCTCTTACCTGATGGAAGAATTGGATATGTTTTGTAAGTTCTAATTTCATTGCTGTGTTCCTATTTGTCTTATTGTCTTTCATCACTTGCGATGCTTGGCATACCTGGAATATGAAGATTAAGCCCCATTACTGGAAGTTCCCTCCTGATAAAAATGAGGCTGCCAAAACTTGAATTGTTAAACATGAGAAAGAAAAATTCAACCTTAATGCATCTCAAGCACATGCAGCACGATGCTTGGGATTCTTTGACAATAATGTAATTTCTTTACAGCTGATACTGGGGTGTGAAAAATCCTGCTATTTGTTTTGTTCTTTTGCGCTTACGAACGATTGTCAGTTCGAAGTTGTCCTTATCTATTTTCTGGAATTTTCTTTTTATGTTTTATTATCTGTAGGCAACAACCTGGAATGCAATCGCACCATCAACCACACCATCGTGGTGGCAGATCAGGTGGTTCTGGCAGCTCAAGTGGTGGAAGACGTGGAAATGATAGTAGCCGAGGCCGCAGCCGATATAATCCATACTAAGTGCTGGAAGGGCATAGATATAGAGGAAAGCTTCTGATTGACTTTAGTTATCTGATGATTGAAGAAAACCTTGCCTGCTCTCAAGCAAGCATGAAGAAGCCTAATAGCTGAATGACCCGCAACTGAAAGTAACGCATCCACGAGCAAGAAAAAGGATGCACTACATGTAATGGCTTTCTTGCAGCTATGTGTTTTCTTGCAGCTATGTGTGTTATTTGAGCTTTGAAGCTAGAGTTTGATGGTTACTGTCAAGGATGATCAATATAAAACAAACTTGTCTGTTTCATCCATCTAGTACCGGGGTACATTTTCTGATTATGATTTAAATGTGTATTTCCAATTCAATTCCTAATCGTTGCTTTGTTATTGCATAGCCTCACCACCTTCCATTTGTCTTGAAATTTGACATTCTTAAAGAGTTCAATCAACGATCTAATCTTGTACCTCTTAAGCTTTACGCTTTAAGTCAATTCTAGTTGGGTGAAAGCCAAAACTATTGTTGCACAAATTGTTCGTTAAGTGGTTGTTTATCCCCAACTCTGGATTTTTTTCAAGGGGATGTATTGTCCAGGTCATATGGTTTCTAGGTGAAGGACTCGGTGGCATGATCCTTGATAAGCTTGAAGCTCTCGATACATTCGAGATTAAAGATCTTTACTGTTGCTCAAGCTTAGCTTGACATCATGGCAGATGTGATCTTTTCACATGAAGTATTCCGACAGGCTTCGTCACTGAAACAAAATAGACAAACGGATAAATATTTTCTGAAACTGAATCGCAATGAAAATTATGAAATCACTATCCTTAGACCATTCTTCGAAATTGATCATAGAATAGTCTTTATCAGTAAACTATTGCCATACTACTACAGTGCGGAAATATGCAAGGGGTTGGGATATAACTGTTTAGCGTCTATGATTCCGAAAGCCTAACCAAGTGCTATTTCATGTGGCCTCAGTAACGTGTTTACACGTGATTTTTTGGTTGAGGCGTTGGGCAGTATTGTGATCGGATGTTTAGAGTAGTTTAGTTTCAACCAAGTATTTTCCTACCCTGCAATAGATTACCAGTTTACTAACATTACACGTCTTGTGACAGTTTCCATCTTCTCGATTTGGAGTAAGAGAAATTTTAACAGAGAGAAAGAGAAGAAATTGTTGTTGTGTTAATGGTATATACTTCAGCCAGTCTAATTGTCTGTGTTAAAATTTCTCATAGCCGAAACCTCCCTCTCTCGTTTAAGATACTTGATCAAAAATCAACTCTGAGGCGAATCAAACATTTGATGTGTCAAATCTTGTCATAGCCTTCAAGAAGAGCTAAGAGTTAAATTTATGAAAGAACAAAAAAATAGGCAGGCCTACAACCAATTTTAGTTCCTCAATTTACGTACGTGTAAACAAATAGTCAAGCATCAAGAACAACTAATTGTTGCATTCCTCACAAGGAATGGCAAGAACAAAGAACCATTGAGAGAAATATCACTAAATCAACAGCAGAGAGGGCACTGTATCAGACCATTCTCGTTGCACTGACCACATTTCACCATCTTCTTTCTCTCCACGTCCAGCATTTTGCAACTTCCATTGCACTTCATGCACATCAAAAACCTGACTCCAGCACAACCTTCACATTCTCCGTTGAGGCCTCTTGGGACTCCATCAAATAAAATTCCCAGTTTGCCTTCTTCCTCCAACTTCACCACCTGATCAGCACCACCTATCAACCTCCCCTTAACAAATAAAAGTGGAACTTTCACTTCCCTTTTTCCTAGTACCGCTCTTAACTCTTCCTTAAACCCAGAATCCATTGAAACATCTCTCTCAATCAGGAGAATACGATGTGACTCAATGATTGATCTAACAGTGTTGCAATCCTCAAATGTTTTTCTGATTCCTCTCAATGTAGTAGTGTAAACAACAACTGCATTTTCCCCACCAGGAGGGCATTTCTGCTCTAAAGACTCGAGAATCAGTTCCAAGTCTCGCGAGTTCTTTAACGTTTGGGATCTAGGAGTAGCAGAAATTATCCGTTTAATCTGCTCTCCTTCGTCAAACAACTCTTTCTCGTACAACGCAACAAGTTCCGGATCAAACAAAGGACTAAAACTTCTACTCCTAGAAGAAACCCCAGAATCGCCACTAAAAGTCTCGAGTTTGGGTCCAACTGGAGTAGATGCTGTCATAGGATAGCTTAATCTCATCACTGCCTTAGAATTCCCAGAAGAATTTTTCCCTTTCAAAAACGGGGCGGGGCTAAAATCTGGTAATCTCTTCACCTTATTCTCTTTACCGCCAAAGGTTTTGGCTTTCCTGGGAGAACCAATATGATTCAAGAACTTCAACGGACTTCTGGCATCAATTTGAGCAACCCGAAGAATTAAAGCTCTTGTGTTGGGGCTTTTCTTGAGCTGACTCGAAACGGGCACAACCTCTTCAAGATCACCCATGAGTTCACAAGCGTCAATCACCTCTGGCTCATCTCTAGGAGGAGACCTCTGTTGCTTTGTCTTAATCTCTTCAACAATGTCTTTAATGGGCATTTCTTCTTCTACTTGTTGAACTTTCAGATGTCGTTGTCGTTCATTGTTGTCGAGTTTGAGAGCACCATAGGTTGAGGAAGTGAGGGAGACGACGTGGTTAACGTAGTCACCGTCATTGTTGAGGATCATATCCCGGTGAAACTCCTTCTTCAAGAGCTTGGAAGAAGCACAGCCCATATTGGTTAGAGTGCCGTGTGCCACTTGCTCTGTTTTTGTTGTGCCGTGCTCCTTTCTTCAGGAAGATGACAATACAAAGAGACGAGCAAGTTTGTGGGGGCTGCGATTTTTCTTAACGGTTGTTTGTGTGCGCAACGGGCCCCAACGGTCAAAATTTTCGAACATATTTTGGTGGTTTGTCTGAAAGGCCCTCTCGGTTTGGGGTTTCTTTCATATTTCGTGTGGCAGTACATTATTTTTACTTTTCTGCCATTATTTTTAATCTTTGCCCAAAAACAATTAGAAATAATCTATTTTTCTGCCATTGTTTTTAATCTTTGCTTAAAAACAATTAGAAATAGCTCAATTTCTAATTGAAAATTCACTCACTTAACATTTTGCTTAAGAAAAATAAGAAATTTGTGTTTTCTATAATATTATTATTTGCGTAATTCAATAAAAAATTAAATATGAAAAGTATATTTTGAATCTCAACATTTACAATAGAATATATAACAAATCATAACATTTTAAAACATTCAAAACAGACCCTAAATGGATAAAAAATTTAACGGAATTAAATTTTTTCAATTAATATTGACGTGATATTATTTTTTGTTTTAACAAAAAGTAAATATCACTATCATGTAATAAGTAGGACCTATAATATATAAAAATGGGTTCTCTGTCAAGTAACAATGCTTATTTGTGGTTAATTTAAAAAAATTAATTACGTGACAGTAAAGCCCACTTTCTATTTAAAAATAAAAATAATATCAGCATTGATGTAGTATTTAACTGGCCTAGAGTTAATCTCGTCAAATTTTCTCTCTACTTAGGATATATTCTGAACGTTTTGAAAATGTTAAGGTTCAATTTTGAACTCTTCAAAATGTTAAGTTTCAAGCTGTATTTTATTGTAAGCGTTGACCCTTTTTTTTGAAAAATTGTAAGCGTCGAAGTTTAAAATGCACTTTTGTACAAAAATTAAATAAACCTTGCTTAACCTATTGTCCATCTTAGTCTTTTATAGTTAATTTTGTATTCTTTAATGAAGAGATGAGAATGTGAATGCAACCTTAATTTTCTAATTTTTTGTTTGGTTATTGGAAATAGATAAAATAGGAAATAAAAATTGGAATAAAGTTTAAATAATCTTAATTTTTATTTTTAAGAATGTGGATATAACTTGGAATCAAATATTAAGAATAATTAAAAAACATTTGTGAAAATAAAATAGGATTCTCATCTGGTGCTCTTTGGATGCAATCTCTTTATACTCTTTCTTCTTCATTTTTAGCTGAATATCTCTCTTTCTCTCTGTGTTCATGTCATGACTCAAATGGGCATGTGAAATCCAAAAATTGAAGGCCTTATATCACATGTAAGTATGACCACTGGTGATATAAATAAATGTAAAAATATAAAAAATAAATACAAACACGGGCACGTGTAAGTACAAACACAGTAAAATACAATAATATTAGATTGCTTCAAAAGAAAAATTTTCAACATCATAAATCATATCACTACAAATGCTAGAGTATAAGTACAAGTGAAAAAGATGGGAAAGTACTTAAAAGTAGATATGTTGCAGCTAGCAATCCTCAAAGTCACCATTGCCAAATTGGTGGTAGTTGACTTGAAAAGTAGAGTTAAAGGGAGTCGGACTTTACTAATTAAGTCTATATCGCCCTATGACAACCAACAAATGTTCACAAAATATACAATTTATACTAGCATAAACACACATATATGATGTATGATAAATCACCTGCAATACATAATAAATAGTAAAAAAGGAATATCTATAGGAACCTAGTCTCTATGGGTAAATTATCACAATAACAAACTAGCTATACACTTATACTCATATAGTCGTAAGGCTCTTTCAGTACAAAGGAGCTGTGAGGAGTCAAGCATCGCTAACTCTGCGTTTGGTTAGTGTCCCCGGTAGTTGGAAACGGAACGGAACAGAACGGAACGGAACAGAAATTGGGGACAGAAAGTTGTTTGGTTTATGGTGGACAAAACAGAGAATCTTATCTCCGTCTCCAGGACAGATGTGTTTGGTTGTAGGAGACAGAGATAGAAAATAATGCAAATGACGAATATGCCCCTAGATCGTAATATGATTAGGAAGATGTAATTTAATGGTATTTTTATTATGAATGGTCTGTAATTCAATAGTTTGTATTATTATTATCATTATGTCTAATTAATGATATTATTATTATATAATTTTTATTTATTATTATTGAAATATATTATTATTAATATTATTACATAATTTGTAATAATAATTATTAAAATTTACCAAT